>JAOWBL010054619.1:0-23392 GCA_028564865.1 Zenarchopterus dispar | reverse complement strand
CACACACACACACACACACACACACACACACACACACACACACACACACACACACACACACACACACAAATATATATGTATACATACACACACGAACACACATACATACACACACACACAAATATATATGTATACATACACACACACACACAAATATATATATAAATCAGAGGACATGTTGCTACACTGTTATGAATTAGTATTGTTAAAAATGGCTAGTAGCAGCAATGATCACTCTGATGTTTGCTCACATTTATTTTATTTCTGACTGGGGTCAGATTGTGTGTGATGTCACTGTGGCTTCTAAATTAAATGGATCATTCGACGACTGCCCAGGTGTCCTTGTGTAACTTAAGAAAAGGCTGAAGAAACTTTGTAAAGTCTAAATGTTCAGGAAGAATTTTAAACATTTTCTTGTGGTGGTTTTCCCCTTTTTTAACAAAGAAGAAAAAAAAAGAATTGCAGTATATAAAGAAAAATGAATATGGATACTCTGGACTGAGTGTGTTACCCACATGGCTGATAACATGAGTGGCCAGTGATCACATATAATAAACCCTAATGAACGTTTTTGAATACATAAAATGATAAATAAAATCTGTGAATAACAAAGGCTTTACCACCAGCTGCTGAAAACACTGCAAATATCCATTTATTCACTTTCTGTTAGGCAACAGAAATCAGCTTGATGCGTATAATCTGCAAAATATGGTTCAAATTAACTTTGCCACTGAATGGAAATCCACCTGAATCAGTGCCAGAGATGCTGCTTTAACTCCTCAAAATTCTGAAAAAAGAAGAAGAAAAAAACCCACACATTTTAATTATAGTAATACTCAATGATCTCTTCAGTAAATTTTATATTGTACAGGATGCTTGAACCCTTTTCCTCACTCTAGGCCTCTGAACAGGTCAGTCTGTGCTTGTCATCAGAAATGTAACAAACATATTTTAGTTACAATAGGTAGGTGTTTTGGCACAGACTACCAATTTTGTTGTAAAGGAGTGGCTTTTGTCATTAAAAAAACATAATATTAGAAGAATAAAACATTTGAGACTGCAGCTAAAATCATTATGAAATGAACAGATTTTTCTCCAACAGAAAGGACAGAGTGGTAAATGTCAACTCACACACATCATCCACTTCTCATTTCTTGAATATTAATGGTGGGCACATGCAGCAGCTTTCTCTGAGTGTATGTACTCTATTTTTAAATATTTCTTTTTTTTTTTTTGCAAATTGAATTAATTTGAATTTGAATCCATAAATGCAAGAGTGGATTCACAATATGCCACTTTCCCATTCCTTGCAAATCCCTGCAGAGTCCTCATGTTCAGAGACACAGTGACACTTTTAATCAGTAAGTGTGAATGTTACCAACACCATGTTCCAAACTCTGGGATTTTTTTTTTTTTTTTTTTTCAAAAATGGGTGGAAATGTCTGACAGCATGAATGCCCTCAAGAGCTGCAAGAGAATAATACTGCACTGCATACAAGATTATGCTCTGGTTTTCTCCATAAACATCAATGAAATTAGTTATGCCTATTTTCTCATTTCTCGTCTTGCCCTACATTTGACAAATCCGTCTCTGGTTTTCATGCATCTGGGGGATCATTCTGCTCTTTGATGCATGACAGAGTGCAAAAGCCATGATGCCAAATAGCTCCAGGTGTTAACACTGATCAGTATTCATATCAGGAGTTCATCAAAGAGGTCGAATTGAGTTAACGTTTCACCTGGCAAGTGATGAGCTGCTCCTTTTTCATCCTAAATACAGGTCGACTTAGACTGGAACAGGTTCATGGCAACTTTTGCTGTTTTGTTTTCAAAAATTTTAATTAAATTTAAATATTGGGCCGGTGCCTTTTGTGCCCAGTGCTCAAAAAGCTTTAATGCAGAAAATGATAATGAACTCCATAGGGGCCACACACACAAATGTGCAAATACATACCAATACACAATTACACAGAGTGAACAACATAGTCAAGGGAGAGCTTTCTGCAGCTGCAAAAGATGGATTGGGGTCCTCGATAACTACTCTCCGCTGAGGCACGATGTAATAAGGTGAATGTGTGTGGGTGTGCTAGACAGAGGAGGGCACGTCTTAAACTGACTATGCTCAGCTACTGTGCCTCCTGTGTGTCAGGTGTGCTATGTTTGCTTTAGAAAGTTGTCCATGAGTGTGAGAGATTTAGAGGAGTGCTTTGATAGAGACAACTTGAACAGCTCACAAAGCTCTCTAGCAGAACCCAAGTGAGTGTCAGGGGGAAAACGAGATTGCCCCCATTGTGATCAATCCAGCTGCCTTAGCCAACCAGCATTGAATAGATGGTCACATTTCTTCAGCTTACAGGCACACACCTCTACACACAACACTGTCATACACAGAGAATGATATTCTCATTTGGCTTTAAATCTGTCATTTATAGCGTTATTATGCTTGGTGCCTTTATAATTGTGTCATTTAAATATATCGTCATATAATACTGTCTGGATCCATGCTAAATACCTCTAAATCACATGCAGTATGTGTGTAACTAAAGTGCAAGTTGTTTATAAGACTTGGACTTTGCTCGTTTGTTCAGCACACCTGCAGTTAGCCGAATAACAGCCTTATACAGCTGGATGCAAATGGGAAATGCTGTCAGAGTCCTGTGATTGATTGCTGCAGTCCTGCAGTGAGAATTATGGTTATCACAAACTGAGACCCTTCAGTGGTACCACGGGAACTTTACGAGCCCTAGCAACAAGAAAACTACTGCCAGTTTGAGACGGACGAGAGAGTATCAGAGGAGTAAAGGGAAGCTCTACATGAATGAATTGTTTGGAGTCTGTAGTCTATGAAGAAAAGATCGCACTTCCAGAAGGACGAAGGTTAGATTACACAGGATCCAAATAAATGGATTCCTTCTCATTCAAAAATATGGCATATGAATGTGCAAACATAATGAACACAATGACTCATCCTTCCCAGAAAACTGCTGCCACACTTTGCTGCAATGATAAGAAAGTAAGACGCATGACAGGCTTAGTCTATTCAATGCACACATCACTGTGTAATACTATTGATGAATTTCCCAATCATGTCACAGTTCTGTAGACAAATTGATTTCTTTAAAGCCCTCATTTATTCTATTTCATGCCAGTGTGAGCCTGGAGTTAAGCCAATTAATGCGACCACCTGAACAGAGAAAATATAGTAACGCTGCCTCGACATTTTCAATGTGCTTTCCGTGTTGCAGCTAAAACCCGATTCTGATCATATCAAATTGAATCTGCCCCACTTGGTTAACATCTGAGGAATGTTTTTGACAGTTTATTCAGCACAGCGTCTTGAACACTGTCTTGAAAAGTAGATCCCAGATATACAGTTTATAGCCACGTTATACTTGATATAAGCAGGTCAGTGCTTTGGCACAGAGCAAATCTGAGCCCCACAGATCTGGGTGGAACACATAACAAATATAGTCCTTAGGCAGTGAGATAACAAAATCCCTATAAAAGATTTAAGAAATGGATTTAGGAATGAAAAAAAAAAGCCTGCAAAAGAGCAAAGTTGGAGCCACAATGTTAATTGGAAGGGAACCAAGTTGGGAAAATATTCTCTTCATATGGATTTTCTGTGCGGACAGTGATCTATATTTACTACGCATTCTAAATACACCAACATTTTATGATTTAACTGTTGGAGTGAGTTTTTTTTGCGTGAAGAAGGACAATTTTTTAACTTGTGGACAACTATGAATTGGTATTGATTAAATTCAAATTCAATTTCTCTAGTTTCACTGTTATTGCCAGCAGAGGCAGAGATGCACCGTCTGTCTCGGCAAGAGTAGCTCGAGTACAGAAATAGATGACCTCTGTTACTTTAATTATCCTCGATCCCATGCTGCTCGGTCAGTCTGATCTTTCTGAGTTGGTGCAGTTTATAATTAACAGTTGTTAATATTAAAGTGGCCATTTCCAGCCATTTTCGTTTCATCTTGGGTATTTCTACATTAGCCTCACACTCATAGCTTCAAACTTTTTGTAATTACTATAGAACAATGGGGAAAAATATGAGTATTAGACCTTCATTTTAACAATATGATGTCATTTTAACAGTTTTCTGATTGGCAGAAATTTCTGTGAGAGAGTGCCTCATGAATGCACACAACTGCTGCTGCCTGTCAGTTGTGTGGTATCCTCACAACTAAATGCTCACTTCATTCAAAACATTATGGCAACAAAAACTACAGTTTGCATACACTTGAAATGCCGATCACTCCTCCTTTGGTGGAGTTATAAAATGAACATGGTTTCCAAATATTTTAACACCAGGTCAGTTATATTGCTGTTTCCCATTGGGCCAATGACATCATCAGACACAGCTGGAAGCTGTCCCTTGAATGTGTATAATGAATGTGCATGGCTCGGTTAATCTATGGTAGAATCTGATCAATCAAGGCAATCCCCACCTTATTGCATAGTTAGTTAAAGTACAGAAATAATGTCTAAGTGTTGTAGACTTTGATACACTGTGCTTATTTTGCACAGAATTTAGGCCTGACCAGTCAGATAAGCAGGTATTTGTTGGTTAGGTGGACATCCGATATTTACCTCAATTTTTTCCTAGAAAATAAGATTTTCTAAGGATAAATGCTGGCATACAAGTTACTTTCCATTTATTTAGTGCACTTTTGTTCCACTCTCTGGCCAGTTCTTCACACATGAATTACTCTTGATAACACTCCTACCCTCCTTGGTCCAGCATGTCATAGAGACCCTCGCAAACTACCACAAAGAAATTAGCTTTGAATATTTGTTGCAATCTTCTGCTGAAGATCCAAGGGCCATACAATAGTATAGTTCAAGTCTGCCCTAGAAGATATACAACACCCCCCTAGAGTTTTTTGTTATCATATGATGACGTCTGTGGTAAAGAATTAATCATTCCACATGTAAGATAATTGCAAATAAAAAACATGGAAAACCATGCTATGTCAATTTAACCACACACATAAAAAAAAATGTTTTAGGTGTTACACTGCTGATTTGAGCTACTTTTCGGTAACACCAGAACGTTTCAGAGGCTAAATCCTACAATGATGCTCAGATTATTCCATTTTCAGTTGTTTTATTGTCCAAAAGCAAAAGCTAAAGAAATGTAAACCCTGTATCTGTCTGAGGCAAAGCAGAGCTCCAACAATAAAGTTGTCAGAGGATACGATTCCCCATTTAGTCTGTGATTAAAAATAGTGCGCCATCTCTACCACAGTTTAGAATCATGGTTAAGAGGATGAGCATGGATGTGATGGACAAAAGAAATTTAAAAAAAAAAAGTGGGTGGGAGGTTAGTTTGGGAATTAGAAAAAGAAAATTGCCAGTGTGGAGTGCATTTATGTCACTCAAGCCTCATCCCAAATGATTGTGGCTAATTGGATTTCCCCGTGCTCAACAAATCATGCTGATAGGAAGAAACATTTTGCAACTCAATAGCCAGCTGACAAGTAGTGATAGCATTGTCAACAGTCAGCTCTACTGCCTGCTAATGTGGTTTGAGTGGAGGGTTATGGATGATATTACAGATTTGTGTTTTGTTTACATGGAATGACAGGTTCCATGAAGTGAAAAAAAAAAATCTTGACACTGTGGACTATAGTTTCCATGCACTCATTGATAACATGAATGTCTTGGCAATTTTGGGCTGTAGGTGGTTTCTGTTCTTTCTCTGAGACAGAATGTACAGCACACATTTTTAAAAAAGATAAAAGAAAAACAATTTGATTTATTTTCAATTTTGTGAAAGAACCATAACGTAAAGTTTAGACACACAAGTTAAAAAATGTAAAAACACCCATTTATTCATAATTTATGTTACTTATCAAGTATTGAAAATTAAATTTTTCCCCCAAAGCTTGTTAAACTTCTGTTGGTTCATGAGTAATTGCAGCTGGTTGTTTCTTTCTGAAAAAAGTAGAGCTTTGAGAGAGAATATTGATAACTACACATCGGGAATGTCTTCTCGATCTATTTCAGAGTAAATGGAAAATTTAAATAACAGAATAGAACATAAGAATTGATTGTTGGAGGCGAAACCACTTTGTTAAGGTCTGGGAGAAGACCTTTTCACACTCATCTGAGAGATAATTGGTTTTAGTCAAGAACAAATAGGAGCAACTAAGGTTTGCCATGAACTGGACTGTGCTGACAACACCGGTAGCGCTGATTACATTCAAGTCATGCACACATCAACATTGACCGAGCGGCCGGAGAAACTTTTATAATTTGAGGCGACACAGACTGAGATGTTTAGATGGAATGACCAGTGGGGCTAAGAAGTAAAGAAGGGACGTGGACCCTATGAAGGTGGAAGTTACACTCTCTGGGATCTGTTTGGCTCTCAATGGAACTGGTATGTTGCGCAATGTGATTGGAAAAGTACATGAGTAGGAGTGCTTCATTAGTAGAAATTCAAACCCTCAGCTTAAAACTGATTGAGTGAGTTTTAAATCATTCTTTTCTAGAGTGAACAAAGCTGGCTAATGTTAAGCTCTGTGATAGCTTTTTTGAACATTTGTAGGAAAACTAAAAATTACTTCCATTCCAGAAAACCAACAAAGTCTAACAAATATTCAAAGTAATCCACCAGAATTCAATTTGTTAAGCCATCCCTCCATTAACTACACCAACTTCTTCCTATTTAACATCTTTAGGGTCTCATAGAGCTCACCCCAGGTGAAAGGAGTGGGTACAAAAGTCACCACGCTACATAACCACATCTCATCAGACTCACTTCTATGGCTAATTTAAAATCAACACTCAGACATGTTTTTGGACTGTGCCTGGAGAAAACCCACACAAGCAGGAGGAGAACATGCAAACACATCTAGCCAACACGGTGCCCCAACTCAGTGATGACTAGCAACGTGATCTGGTCAAGGTAAAACTTTCAGTGGGGCTTTTACCATAATGATATATTGATAGTGCTCTGTCTTCATCAAGGATTGACCCAATGTTCTTGTCTATTTAAATTTGCATGTGTGTTAATCTGCAGCCTGGCTTACATAGAAAATACAAAAAAAGAGGACTGTTTCTATACCTACCTACCCATCCAGCCATCCATCCATCTTGCTAAACATCTGCTGTTTATCCTAACATTTCCCCACTAATCATGACCTTGCTCGAGCTTGATGTTGCAGATGTTGTTTTTTTTATTTTAACATTTTAAGGATATATTTAAACATGAGCTCCAAAGCTTTTAATAATCTGTTATGATGGATGCACAACACGCTGCTGCTCACAGCCTTTCTTTCAGTCTTCAAACCAGCAGCAGTGCAAGAAGGTGTGGCAGAAATCGTTACTTGCAGTTCTCTTGGCAGGGATCATGTTTTCACTCTACAGCACAGAGCAGTTGTTTGGCTTCATCTTTATAGTTATAGAGAGACAAATAAAAATAATAGAAAGCAAAATGCCAGAATTTAAATATACAAAATGAATTGAGATAGTGGAAGGAAGATGTAAAAAAAATGCTATGTGCATGGATTTATTTGGCAGTGATGAGTTTTGTAAGAAAGCAGTTTAACTATTTGAATTTTTATATGTTCTTATCAATATTTTGCACATATTTTCTCCTCTAAATACTTTATAACATATTTCTGATTAGTTTTGCCTGAAGCCAAAAGCTCCAAGTCTCGGTCTCTCTCGTGCCCTTTCTCTGCATGTGTGAGTATAAATATGCAAGGATCCTAATCACCTCTGTTTCCACCAAAAGGCCAGCATCTCTGTAAAAATCAGCTTGATTGCAGCCAGTAAATAATTTTTCATGAAGATGATGAAAAATCAAGATATGTTATCAGCGAAGATCTGTTATGCAGCCATTATGTATGCACAACCACAGGTCATTTTGGGGAAAAGTGATCGTGCCTGCTGAATTAGGAATAGGAGACTCACAATCTCCCACTCTGTCCTTGCACTTTGAAGTGGCAGAGATGAGATTACATCATGGCGTGATCAAGGATAACCTTCACTGCTTTATCTCTGCAGATCCACCTGGGCGTCTGCATTTCTGACAGTGACTTCCCCACCTGCAACAGAGCACTGCCAGATGCCTGAGCTTATTAGCAGCCAAACCTAATCTTTTCGGTTTAGTGCTTATTTTTGTTATATAATTAAAGTCATTTTCTGCTGCCACCCCGTCATAAATGTCTGCAACATTGCAATGTTTTTCTTAATTTTTTTGCACCTTTTCACGTAAAAGTAATAATGATCCCTTTTAGAAGAATCATTTCTAAAGTCCCTTCTTTGATGCTTCATTTTTATATCTTGGCCTTTTATAAACAATAACTAAACTGTGAACCACTATGATGATTTCCTCTCATCGTAACACCATTGTAGGAAAACAGTTACTATGTTATCCTCTACGAGCAATGCAATAACAAAACATGCAATAGAGAAATCTCTATACCGGCTATATTTGGTCAGAATCACCATCTGCTGTAACATAGAGTATGGCCCAATACTTTAAAAAGTGCATTCAGGTCACTGAGGACTCTTTTAGCCTGAACATTATGGAAAAGGAAAACACAGCACAATATAAAAAAATTGCAAAGCATTACACAAACATATATTTAAATATCAGTCTTTCAGTGACTCATTTCAGAGATTGCATCAAATCTTAGTCATTCTTACAAGCATAACTAAACCTTCCATCCGAATGTGTTCAGAGTACATGCCTTCATCAGTATCATCAGCTACCAAAGCACATCCGTTAAAAAAAAAAAAAAATCTGTAATTTTTTTAAAAAAGACAGTAATTTCACACTTCATATGTTGATAATAAAGTGCAAATATACTTCATTACTCAGATTTTCATCACTGTTTTGGGACTTTCCGGCTTGAATTGAAAATGAAAACCAGGGAAAATGAAAAAAATGCAGTATAAATCATACAATGAAAAATGATGATAGCTTGTGAAAAAGTAAAATTGTTTATGTGTCATTTCATGAAAGTTAATCATTTTGACATAGGGTTTTGTAAGGAGGGACTCCCCTTTGTTGTTCAGGTGGCAGTTTAAAGTACTGTTGTGTTTGGTACTCCACACAGGCTTCATTTTTCAACCTTGGTGGTTGTTTCTTGAAGCCATTTGTTGGACTGTGTGATTTGATGCCTCAGTGAAACTGGCTTGTTTCATTGTGCCTGATGAATGCTTGATCAGATTGGGATCTTGAACGTTTCCAGGGTTGGTCAATTAGCTCCGGGGAAGGTAAAGTCATGTTGGCAGAGCCTGCTGCCACTGCAGATGTAAAGATTGTACAACTGTTAGATTTACCTATCATACACAGGAGCAACTGGTGGCTACTGTAACTGAGAAAGCAGTGAGCATGCATGCACAGTCATAGCTGTATCTAGCAACAGCATCAAAATTAAAAAAAAAAAAAAAAAATCAATCAACTGACAACATAGTCTGAGTGGTGTTCTAAAGAATATGACTAAAATTCTGACCCACAGACTGAACACAATGATAACCTGGTCTAAGTTTCTAAAATACCATTCTCAACAAAAGCCAAAAGCAAGTGGCATGAAAAATCTAAGCAACATATTATATAACATAAGCTGCAACAATTTGACCCAGCAATTCAACCTGAGCATGTGAGAGGAAAGTAATGCATCATGCTGCAGAAAGCCAAAGTAATGGAGGGGGAAAAAAAGCCCACCTTCCTTTAATCTCTATAACTTCCACAGAAAAAAAAAGTGACACCAGAAAAACCACTAGCAGGTTTACCAATCTTTCACTGCTTTCAGACACAAAAACCCATTTATTTAACAGTTTTGCAACACGGTAGAGAAGAGAACATGTGACTGTTCAGACTTTTAAAAACCATTAAAATAATGCAAGCCTACTTCAGGACTTTGTACTAAATGAGGCACTTCAGAACCTCTAGTCTCGTCTTCATTCTCTTTCAGCTGGCTGCTCCTGTCACCTGTCTCTTGCATTTCTGCTTCTATATTCAAAAACCTCACAGGAACTGCAAGAATATAGCTCACTGACTTTTGACCTATATGGAATTTTACTTCTCAAAGTATGTTCAGCTGTCTCGTCTACTGCTATCTAGCCTTTGAATCAATAGAAGCTGAGGAAGAATCCACCTGGTGCTTCCCTCTGATGGTAACCAGTGGAATCACCGGTGACGATCACCAGTGTGGACTCACTGACCACTGTGGCTGATCTGAAGGTTGGTATAGCTCTTTCTGGAGCTTTTATGATCTGCTGGACTTCCTGATGGCTTTTGGAGCACAGGGAACTCTCTCGCTGATGTCATGAATGAATCATTTGCCATTTAGATGCATCTTTTGCTGAATGTTTCAACAGTTACATTGTGGATCCTGTACAGTGTCACTAATTTGCAGAGAAATTTCATCCTTTGCACAATCACTCAGCAGTTACTTGATTTTGTTGTTTTTTGCTTTCCTGCCATTTTTATTTTTGTTTTTTCCCCTTATTTTAAATACAAAAATAACTTCTCAAGGCACTTACTTTGAGAATACTTTGCATCAGTTTCGGGAGCGTGAGTGTGCTGTCAAATTGCTTTTTTTGTCAAAACTAAATAACAATGTAAAGCCAACAAAACCATTTTTACAGGCCCATAAAGCCTGTATTTATACATATGTTTGACTTTCCACATTAAATCAGTGTAAATCCTGGATTTTTCTGAATTTGCAGCTTGGGTTCATAGTTAAATTTCCAAAGTTTACTGGCAAACGGCCATTTCCTCCCTTGATTTGCTTTCTGTTTAACTAACCACATTAATAATGTCACTACATCAATGCTTGAAAAAGTTTCACAGTGATTGATTAAAAATTTATATGAAAAAAGCCTCTATTCTTTTTACTATGTCAAAGTCACAGACTTGCAACAACAATGGAGAACAAACTGAATCCTGATTGGTTATTTGCCATGTTAAGCAGACCAAACCATTTTGGCATTTTAATCTTCTCTTGGTTGTTTGATCTCACACGGTAACTGTCAGGCATGCTGTGACATCTTCTGATAACCTGAACAAAATGGCAATATCTTTATTGAATACATATATGGAAAATGCCAAATGAAATTATGCCTCATAGAACTCTTTTATATTGTTTTTTTCTTAGAAAATTCAGATGAGACCTCACCTTTCTTGCCTGCTCTGGGAGGCTGCCATTGATAATTTAATCAGAATTTTTGTTCACTAAACAACTTTTTATGAGTTGGTATCTCGTAAAAACTTTCAAACCAAGGTGCATTGTTTTGAGTTTGACTGAAGAGAAATTAAACACATTCAGGTTCAAATGGACTGCGTTTAAATGAACTGAAATGGACTGAATTTTTTAAAAATTGGATTTTGATGGACTGCACAGACTTCAAGGTGTTAGAATTCTCTGTAAAATACCCTGAGCTGACTGTAAAGAAATGTAATCAACTCAAACTAATCTAAAGCATTCAATAGAGATGATGAATTAAATAGAATTGATTATAATGAGTTAAAATATGTTTTATGAGTTGGCCCGAGGACGTCAAAGATCAGACTGGATCTAAAGTAAGAAAAGCAAACAAAACAAGGTCACAATGGAAAACAAGAACCACATAAATATGTGATTATCTCGGAGTGTAACCAACCCTGTGATTTCTTACACAGCTGCTTAAAATAAACAGGTAAGCAGAATAACAAAGAATGAGATTTTATCAAGGTAATTATCTAAGCAGAACTGTGCTGGCAAATGTATTCCACTCTTGACTTCCCTTTGATGAAAGCAGCAGGAGCCTTCTCACTCCTTCCCTCTTATCACACTGTCGATCCAGCTTGCCTGCTCCCACACTGCGCTTGCCAGCAGAAAGGGCACTGCTCGTTAATGCCAGTGAGCTGGAAATGAGTCACAGCACCTTGTCACGTGGCTGATCTGTGCTCTGACGGCGCCCCCCCTGTACAGGGACTAGAGAACATGGCTTTCCTCACTCGTTTGACATTCAGCGCTGCCATCATGAAAGCTGTTCTCCTCAAATTGAAGGAAAAGAGCAAATGAGTACATAGAATAGAACATGGAACTGAACTGCGAGCTTTATGTCGTGGGCAATAGATCGTCTGGCTGGCTGTAGAGTTGAATGTTTATTTTATTATGTGTAACACAGTTTTCCGCAATATATTTCTACTCTACTAGCATTATTTAAGTTTAAGTTTATTAAATTGTGACTGTACAACACAAGATAATTTTGACATTTTAAAAATTGTTCAAAGTCTTTGGATTCATGCAGAATAATTATGGCCATTTTTATATGAAAAAATGATTTAAAGTTGTCCTACTTTCCTGATTTATGTGGTCAAGCTATCAAATTCCCTTAAAAATGTGTTTTCTTTTATATTTATCTTATTTCTAAAAATTTTTTAAAAGCATATATTAGATGGTTTGGGAAAGATTGGATTTCATTAGGTTTTTTTTTTTTTTCCACAGTCTTTTTTGGGCCATCAAGGTGTGAGAGGTATCTTTACACACTTCCCTCCCCCACTTTCAGTGGACTGTCCTACTTACTTTCACCCCACTGCACGCATCTAAATAAAGAAACAATTCCATAGACCTGCACTGGTTGCCCATTTAATGTGAATATTTTATTTATTAGATCAAACAAAATAAAATCACATGACACATTGCTGAAATTTTGGCTGCTTGAATTATTAATGTAAAGTTGTTTCCTAAAGTCCCTATCCATCTGCTGCAACATAAAACTAACTTTATATGGCCCAGCATTACAAGCCAGAAGCTGAGGACTACATCAAGCTTTTAGTGTGAGTATTACAGTCTTTTCCTGCAAATAAAGGTTCATATGAATTAAAGGCGACTGAAAATAACACATTAAGCAACTCTAAGTGTTGTAGAAATGTTCCAGATGAGGTGTTTTTTGTTTTTACAGATGTCTTCCAGTAGAGCCCAAGTTCAGAACTGCAGAACTGCCTTGAATGTGCCAGCTGCTTCCAGTCCAGTGTCAAAGGTCACACAGCAGGCAGCATGGAACAGTTTAGAAGCGTCCCAGAACCCAGTGTTCGTGGTGCTCCAATAAAGAGCCTAGTGGACATAATAGCAACTCTCATGAATACAAGAGAATCTCATAGTGTCAACTTGTGAATTTTCAAAATAAAAGATATTGAATGGGGTCTGAGTTGTACATGACCTGTGGAGGCTGTTGGTAAACAAGAGCTTTTGATGAAGGTTTGAATTATGTTGAAGGAGTGGTTTACTTTAGAAATCAAAAAGCTCATTTTATTGGACAATGCTCATCTTTTTCAGATGTATAATTCCGAAAAGGAAAAGGACATAGTACTGACATAGTACAGACGACCCTGTGATTCTCATGTGATCTCAGAGCCTTCAGGTAAACTCGTAATATCATAAATCCAGCTGAGGAGGCAGAGCTTGGAAGGGCTCTGCTTGTAAAACGCTCCTGGTGAGACCCGAAGAAGGAAACACAATCGCTGCAAGCCTTGGCCACAGTGGTTCCGCGCCCTATGGGACCCAAGTGTAATGCTTTCATGAACTCAAACTGACACCTTTACTTAGATGAGTGGGTGATGAGTCATTGAACAGCTTAGATGGGGCGACGTTGCCAGGAAATGAATAATAAAACCACTGAAATGCTTAATATAATTATCCTTAAAGAAAGATGCAAATGGAATTACATATTTATCCTTTTAGATTGTGTGTCCTGCTGATTACAATGTTTTTGGGTAAAACAAAAGGTGTTTATTACTGCTGCTTCGTGGTCTCCTGCGTTTGGGTCTAATTTTCCTGCAAACCTGACAATTAATGCATAATAACATTTGAAAATGTTGAAAAAAAACAATGGCAACAAAATAATGTTGCACACCTTGAGATGTATTGTTATAAAGAATAATAAGACTTCATACTGTCTAGAATTGAACAACTAATTAAATGTAACAATCACTGTTGTTTTAGGGTTAAGGAAAAAATATTTGTTGTGAAACACTGTTAATCGGTCTTTTTGTGTTTCTTTCCTGCCTCAGGTTTACTGACTCCTTTATAATTCATTGGTTTAAATTTAAAATGGGGAAACTTGATACCTTGTTTTAAGTAAGTCATTGCACATGGGCTGTTGTCAAGCAGCACACGAGCGGAGAGCTAAACATCAAGGTTATCAAAAAGGAGCTGACTGAGGTTTACTGCGCTTCAATTTTTATCGTGGAGTATTTGCTCTGGGAAATAGCTGGCCTAAATATCACACTACCATGTCATCATCATATCATGAGGGTTTTATTTGAAACTATTCCCAGTATCACTGCATGTAGTAGCTGTGAGGATCTAGACATGATGAAGAACTAATGGGAGACTCAAGAGAGCAACACATTAATAGTAAATGCATTTCAGAAATAATACATTACTACATACACCACCTTTCAAATACGGTCATGAGAAAAATGATGCTTAAACAGTCTCACACTACAGCTGCTTTGTGCTAAATGCTCTTAAATTTAACATGGTATATGTTTTAGTTTTACCATGCTTAAATCTGCTAATTAGGACTAATCTCCAAATAAATAAGAGTGTGGTCTATAAACCTTTAACGATATGTATTATCTGGTAGGCATGATTCCCTATAAACAATGTTTCCAGTTGTTAATGACATATTTTAGTCAATTTAACAGATGTAACTTCTTTTTTTTAATTTTCTTCTCTGCATCTGTCCAAATCAGCTTCTTCCAGTACCTCTGGGTCAAAGCCTGAGGCCTAAACTGTGGAAGCATATGCAAAGCGTATGGTCCAAATTTAGCCCTCCTAAACGCTTGCATGCAAGGACTCAATCACATTATCTGGGTTTGTTAGTCTGACTGTGAATAGTCCAGTCTAGTTTGATTTCACTAAAATGTCAGACTAATGCAATATTTCTATTTTTTCTGTTTTTCATCATCCTTGGAGGAATCCAATCTGCTTAGCTAAAACGTCTGGGTACATCTAGGGTAAAAACGTCATTTTCACAGCTCCTAGGTGGTCTAAGTCTTGCCTGTCTGAATTCTGTCTGTTTGCTAAAACTGTCAAGGTTGACCTGTTTCTTTATGGTTTTTTTTCCCTCTAGTTTAAAATAACCTTATACATTGCAGCAGATGAAATATAGAAAGCTTGGTTGGCTTAGTGTATGGGAACTATTATGATGAATATGCTACTGGAGAATCTTAGTTGTCCCAGTCATGGTAATTCTAAAAAGATTGAGTAGAAACCATCTGGACTGTTTTTCTTCCTTTGAAAGGGATATTTTTCATCTCATCCAAAAGGATTCTTTATTTATGGAACTGGCAGAAACTTTCACATAAAGATACAGGAGTGAGATAATAATTCACGTGTTTCCCCACTGACAGACCTAGACCACCTGAAGAGACTTTTAGCCTCTATTTAGAGTGAAATCTTTCTCAGAAGGAATGTTATCATATTCTGAGACATTATATAATGCTCAAAGTCTCTGTTTAGGCTCAGAAAAATAATACATTTTCATCAATTTTAGGTCCGATTTGTGTTTTTTTTTTTTTAAACATTAACAGAGTTAAGAGACGTGAGACTAAGATACATCTTTAAGGTTACAGCGTAATCGTACCGAAACTGAGACCATCAGTAAAGTAAAGAAAATGGTATTTACTTTATTTTGTTGTCTGTGCTAAGTGGAAAAAGTAGTACCAGTGTTCGTCTTTGTAAGTTCAAATCAAAGAACCCTGCAGAGGTAATTTAAAAAGAAAAGGAAACAAGAGGCCAAAAAGATAAACTAACCCCATAAGATTTAATCTGGTGCTAGAAGATTGGAACAATCTCATCCTTTTAAAGATGCATTAGTAAAGTCTTTTAACACCACCAGAGCAGTCACCGTCTCAACACCAGTCTTACATACAGCTGCAATTATAAGAAACAAATTAGAAAAACAAACTACTATTATACTTCTTCATGTTTAATTTACTGCTGACTTTAGCTATTTTTTTTAGTTTTTGCACTTCAGCTTCAACATATCACAGTTAAAAAGGCTCTAAAATACTTGTGCGTGAATTGTCATAAGAATGTGTGAGTTTTAAACATTCTCAACACACACATGATTTCTTTTTCTGACACAGAAACACCAGCTTGTGTGCCAGAGAAAGGATGAAAATTGAACTATAAAAGAGATGGTTGCTGGAACAAGTTTTACAGAAAGCTGCTTTGCAAAATTATGGTACGCATTTCACATCATCAGTACTTAAAAAATACTTAAGTCTGAATAATGGTTTGCACTAAAAAATTTGAAATGTGTGCTGAGAATGGTTCTATCAAAACTAATAGGCTGTGCAACACTCTATTCATTGCTACACATTTGCATATTACTTGTGGAAAATTAAAGTCATCATGGTGTCAGTTGGCGTTTTCAGTGATGAATTAATTTTATGCCAGAACCTCAAAAATGAGTCAGCCCTCCGCTGTTTCTAAAATGAGCCATTTGGTCGCCATGAAGTCTCTGTTTTATTCTTCTGTTCGTTTACATATTCTTTCAGAGATTCTAACATTTACTTTGACTTCTATATCTTTGCAGACAATATTGAATGTTTTGCCTCATCAGCTTAATTTCATTCCTGCATGTCAGGCCTGCAACACGTAAAAAAGAGAGAACATTTTCCCTATTTTCATGATTTCACTTTAAAAAAAATTTTTTTTAAGCATTTTGGCACCAAGCAATGAAACTTCAGGGGTCCTTTTGTCCCTGACTTCCTGCAAACATTTCTTAAGTTATGCAACAGTGTGAAGTCATTATTGTCTCATCTTCCATTCCAAAACTCTATTAGGGGCAGGTAAGGACTGCTGGGAGGACAGTCCAGTACCCCTCCACTCTTCTTCCTCAACCATGACTTTATAGTATGTGTACAATATAGTTTTTACCATCTCTTATTGACAAATATATACAAATGTCACTGAAAAAGGTGTGTTCTTGAAGGGAACTTATGTTGTTCTAAAATCTCAACATACTTGTGTATATTAATGTTCCCACCACAAAACTGAACATAAGCTTTGACTGGAAAATTTATATATTGCTATACTATTACAGACAAGAACCTTTTCACTGTTGGGATGAACCCTTTTAGCTCTGGTCAATATGACAGAGTGAAAGAGAGAGAGAGAGAAATCTGGAATGCTAGACCCAGACCTCTATCTACTTTGACTGCCTTTTCCAGATCCTCCAGGAGGATACCAAAGCCCTCTTGAGAAATATATTCACACCACATGTCTCAAAAATGTCAAAGCTCCTTCCAGACAACATAAGGACTTTTTTTTTTGTAAATGTCATTAAGTGCCATTTTTGTAATGTAACTCTATATTATGGTGCTTGACAAATATTTCTAAACATAATCTTTCGGCCATCTGATACAAACAGTAGTGATGAAAGCAATCTGAAGGATCGGAAATCCAGGGGTTCCACCTTAGGTTTGTGTCCTTGGTATTTATGTGCTAAAATGTCTTTAGACTCCATGACTGTTTTTAGAGAGAATATATATTAACAATTCAAATAAAGAGGATAAGAAAATGTGAAACATCATAGTTTTACAATTTCTTCAATGAAATACTGTTTCATTGAAGTTTCATTGAAATACTGCAAGGAGATTCATTCCATTTTTCATACCATCCCAATTTTCTTCTGGTATGGAGTTGCAAATAAAAATAGGTGTATTTTAATTTAATTGACTCTTATGTTATTATTTATGCCGGCAAAAATTTAAGTGAGGTACTACATTTCTTTTCGTTCTAACTTCAACCTGCATTTCAGTAGTGATAACTGAAAATATATACAAGCCACAATATCCAACTGAAATCAGCTTACAGTAGCCACATGTGATGAGCCACATGTGTTGCTCATTTTTTTTAGGCTCTGTGGGAACCTGAAATATTCACTTAATCCACATACAATGACCATTGCCAACCTGTACCGCTGTATCTAGCAGTTTTATAACATGAATAGGTTTCTCTAATCAGTGCGTTTCCAGTCAAGAGGTTGGAAAACTGAGAAAGGAGAAAATTCCAGAATTAGCAACACAGGCACGCTAAGACACAATTTCTCCTCTGCTGTCAACCTTCTCATATTTAGATAATTATGGTATACTGTATATACTGTATAATTACTAATATACTAATAATTGACCTAAAATTAAAAAAAAACATGAACATGCTAATGATGCCACATACACATCATTAACAATGCTGAGCTTCAACCTACAACTCTGTTTACACAGCAACTACATAAATCCCTGAGGCGTGCAAATTTGCATTCACCATGCAAGACAGTAAATGCAAAGCTTAATTGGTGAGTGAACAAAATAGATCTGTGTTGAGTAATCACAGCAGGTATCCTTCTTTTACAGTGCCACTGAAGTGTGTACTTCCAATCTGGAATCAGAAGCATGAATTGGCATATTCATTACCAAACTATTGCCTGACCCAAAAACTGAGAAGTAACACTTGTTTTTGCAGCTATAACATGCCAATAACACATATTTAAATACTGAAAGTGAAACTGGAATGTCCTCAGTTTAGATCAGATCCATATCAAAAGGACATCAGCAATTATAAGGAAGTTAGACAAAGGAAAGAGTGAGTTCAGAAGTACATTTCATTCAATGGAAATGAGCTTTGTGCAAATTAGTAGTAAATTTTCTGAGCTGCTAATGATCAGATTAATGGATGCAAACAGGGGATCCCTGTGGCATGAATTGAAACCTCAGGATTGGTGGCATGAAAGTAGATTAAACATCATTTAAGCCAAGAAGAGATTATTCATGGGTTAACTTAGCTTAATGCAATGCAAGCAAATGATGTTTATACTTTGAGCTAATTCTAATGGACCAGGATACTGTATGCTCACATACACATGGTAATCACAGAGAAAGCTCAAACAAACAGTGATAAAATTAGAAAAAGAAAAACAGATAATGAGATACAGCCATTATTTTTATGTTGTGCACCAAGATCTTCGACAAACCTACTTAAAGAACTGAATAAGTGCCTTTTTTCCATTTGCTTTGGTACTACCTGTCAGACTCTGCACTGTAACTAAGGTAAACTAACCATCACCCTAAAAAATGTATTAATAGGAGCCATGAATTAAATGCAGTTTTAAGGTTCATGCATTTTAATTTCTGTTTTTAACTGTTCCAAATATCTGAAATTATAAACAAATTATAAATAAATTTTCACAGGGGAGTGCACCAAAGTGAAGATTTAATGCTATCTGCTGGGTTGTTTAACTAGAGAGTTCTTTCTGTTTTTACTTATTTATGAATTGGCATTATATTAATTTTCTGGACTCCGTTGGAATGAATTGGATTTTAGGTGAATTAAAATTGACTGAAATTATATGAAAACTGAAATTATATGAAAGTAAAATATGTAATTGAACTCAAGTGACTTGAGTAATAATTCATCTTCAGAAAGAAAAAAAATGCTGCAGAATAAACTGCTAAAGAAAATGTGCAAGAGAGTAAAAGAAAAAATTAAAAAAAAAAAAAAAAACTTCAACTGAAACTGACATATTACGGAAAATTCACATTTGTAAGGCTTGAGCAGGAAAGTTTGGTGCCTACCAGACCATAAAAATGTCTTATTAAACCATGCAGTCTATGTTGAGTATGCCATACAAGTCAGGATGAAGGAAAGACATTTTCAAAGCATTTTAGGCTTTGGTCCTGTTTCTACATCACACCACGAGTTCATAATAATAAGTGACAGCTCAAAACCTGATTGTGATTTGGAGAGGAGATCATCAAACCCTGTGACAGTAACAGTGAGAAGCTTTTTGAGAGAGATGGTCCTGGTAAAAACCAATGTACACCACCACCACAAACACAAAACAGCTGGAAGACAATGTCAGCAAAACACCAGTGATCAATGCAATCTCTGCTTCATATTAGAAAGTCTCTCATTGCTGTCTATACCTGACTGGCATTGGAAGAATGTAATTTTCTCTGTCTTTTCTTCTTAAAACTAAGCCATTAAATGTCCACCAGTCAAGTATCCCTCTCCAATTCGTCTCTCTTATTCAAATGTGGTCACTTCTGGTTCTAAAAAGATAAACAAGATAGTGACAGCCAAATGGCAGACTTTAGGAAGCATAATTGTGGGTCACAAACTGTTGGGTAGCTTCTTGATATGTGTTTCTTATACTGGGTCTATGACAGCAATCTTTAGAACCAGTAGTTGAAGAGAAGAGTAGAGACTAAAAATGGAGCTAAAAGAACTTATTATTATTATTATTAATAATAATAATAATAGTATACTCACACAAAGATTACAGCAGCTTTAAAAAACAGTTAAGCTTTGATTCATGATGTCTTTCCTCAAGTGTGTACTAGCCTTTAAAGACAAACAACTATGGAAGCTTCTGCAGATACAAAATCTGTCACCTGATAATTAAAACTGAGTTGCTATGGAAACAGTATAAGATCCACTGCAAATATCTATGTTGTGAGTATGTGCACAGGTGATAGCCAATGAACTAATAATGCATATTAAGTTGTGCATATTTAAATGCCCACCACTCTGATTTTCTACACATTTGACCAAGCTGAGATAACTGCATTCTGGCTTGCTAGACCAGTGAAGAAGAAAAATAGCGCTGTCGTTTCTGAGAGAAGCAGCCAAGGAAATTGTTGTTGAGAACAAAATGGTGATAGGAAATGAGCAAGTTATGTTGTCTTCATGTAAACAACAAGTTTGAAACAACAAAAACAAACAGTGGACTGTGTTCCACTGTGATTGCAAGATGAAGACAGTGCTAAAAAGGGAAACTTTTAATGAATCTATGAACTTTTTAATGAATAATAGTATTGAGTTTGGAGATGTGTTGGGAAGTTAAAATGATAAAAAAAAAACCTAACAAAACAAAACAAAAAAACATATAAAGAGCAAACACAGGGGGAAGTGTCAAGGGATTGTACAGTACCTCAGCAAAAAAAAAAAAAAAAAAAAAATACTGACTCCTTGTCTTCAGGCCAAAGCTTCTAAAAATGTCTAGTTTTTATTCAGAGAGAGTGACAGCGTTGATGTGGCATTGGTGTTTTCCAGCCATACTTGATTTCCCTAAATTTGTAGCCAAGGCCCAAAATAACTCCTTGTAGTCTAGCAGCTGACAGAAATGTCCCCTCCATCAGCTAAATGTTCAGAGGATGTCCCAGGTAGCTCTTATCAGCACTCTAACACATCCTCTTGCCAGGCTTCCTAGTTGATACAAACCCTTCAGTCCCCTCCTCGGGCATGGCCCACTGCCACTGTACAACCTGAGGAACGTCCAATTTAGAGATTAAATAGACAAGCCAAGAAAAAAAAAGTTGCTCATCTTGTTGATAAATAGGGGTAAATAGGCCTGTAGATTCATGCTTGATGTCTCTAGTGAGAGACTTTTATTTGGCAACATTTCTTTTAAACCAACTAATTGTTCATTCTAGTGTTTTTTTTTTTTTTTTACTACTACGAATCCTTGGTATGATATGCGTTTCAAATCACAAGAATTTATTTATTTTTCTCTTAAACCAATATTTTCTTATACTAACATATCATTGTTATTATGTTGATGTCATTGTATTATTAATTCAGAAATATTTGAGTGAATATTTGAAGAATGAGTTAATAAAACAGTTTACATAGTTATTTATTAATAACCCTGGTGAAACATAGCTGCCAACATTATAAATTATACATAATATGTTTAGTAGACTATGCAATAAGTACACAATATTGGTGAACATTTAAGACATAACTTATAGCTTTAAAAAACGCTTATGATTTATAAGACCATGAAAGCTCTTCATTAAAACAAAACAAACAAAGAAAAAAAAAACACCCATCACCTATTTTATCATTTGGAAGCAATGAATCAATATTATATTGTTTTAGTACATGTAACCTAATTAAAGCCAATATGGTAATAACTATACTGGGATGATGACAATTTGTCAAGACAAAAAGAATATCTATGTTAGCTTCCAAATACCACAGTAACTACTATTTCTAAACTGTCTGAAAAAAAGAACCTTCAACAGGACAACTGCTGTTGTGAGGTAGTGCAGTTACAATTTAGCTGATCAGTAGTGGCATCTATAAGCAGCGGTGATGTGGTAACAGCAGGCTTGATAAACCGTGGTAGTGCTCACAAACCACTGGAGATCTCCTGGAATAGCCTAGCTAGCCATCCTAATTATCTTTTTCTTCAATTAAAAGACTTTGTCTGGTTCCTCTGGATTTAACTTTGATTTCCAGGTGGAAGAAACCTGCTCTGTGGGCCCCAATAGATAGGCACACAACCAATCAGAGATATGAAGTACATGATGTAGGGACACTAACAACCACAGTAACATCAACCGACATCTAAAACTGTGTGAAGTTGAGAAAGATTGCTGATGAGCTCCCAACCCCATTGTGATTGGTTTGGTATGTTCCCTACCGGAAGAAATGGCTTGAATTGGAGGGCCACTGACCCATTTTACAAGAGAGAATTTTCACAAAACGAATGTCGGCTTTAGCAGCTGCCACTGGATGCTAGAAACTGCCTGATTACTACTGCTAGTCAGTGCTGCTGCCACTATTTGAGCCACCCCCTGCTGAAAATATTAGAAAGTCAGCAAAACTTATTACAAGAAATCCAAGAAGAAAAAATGTCCCCTTGTGCCTTAGAGGGATTCATAGTTAAAAGTACTTTACATGGAAGTCTCTTTTTTATGTCATTAAATAAATCATCAACTATAAGTCATCTAACTTTCACAGAGGATTTCACCAGAGGTTCATTGTCTGCTACATTAAGACCAATTATCTGGTATAAGGTTTTTTGATGTCATTTATGTTCATTATCAACTGATGTGTATTACCATTATATTCATTATAATATTTTGAGACAAGATTTCATTTTAGATTTACTGTTGTATGAAGTCACTGTTTACCTTTTTTATTACTGCTATACCTGTTTTACTCTGCCAATACTGGGGAGAATAGATTCTGCACTAATGCTTACACCGGGGGTCTCACTGCCTGGTTGTCCCTTACAAGTAAGTCACTTTGGTTAAAAGTGCTTGCTAAATAATGAATAATTGTAAATGTACAGGATGCGTTTCCATTCCAGTAACACACTCCTGAAGCGTAGCTATTTCAGAATTCAACCTTTCCAGGAATGCTCCTTTTCTTAGAAGCTACTTAGTTTTGAGCTGTGAATTATTGTACCCATTACACATGTTGATGTGAAACAGGGAAAATGATACATAAAGTAATAGTTGAGAAAGAGAAATTACCTACTTTCCTATGAAAACAGTTATATATATATATATATATATATATATATATATATATATATATATATATATATATATATATATATATATATA
>JAOWBL010054608.1:0-23394 GCA_028564865.1 Zenarchopterus dispar | reverse complement strand
AGATAGATAGATAGATAGATAGATAGATAGATAGATAGATAGATAGATAGATAGATAGATAGATAGACACACACACACACACACACACACACACACACACACCTACCTTCCACCGGTAAGGCCTTGTTAGTTCAAGCTGATTAGTGGGGATTTTTTTCAAGTCCTTTGTACCACTGTGAATTGTTTACCTGGTTTTGTTCTCATAAATCAAGATGATAATCTTTGTGAAGCTACCTGGACAGGAAATTCAAGGCTCATTGTAAGCGATGGATTGGTAAAATGTAATGTGTAATGTAGGTTTTTCCCATTTCACATATATTATTTCTTTTACTCCTCTCTCAAACCACTTATTTTGTCAGTCTAAAATGTTAACTTTCTTTAGTCAGTCAGATCTCGCAATGAAGATTTCAAATACTTTCTGAAAAAAAAAAAAATTCAACTTGGGTTTTGAGGATTTGGCACCTAACTGAGCAATCCCCAGTTATTAGAGATTTGTTGAGGTACTGGGTGATGCACATAACCTACAGGTACTTACAGGTTACAAAACAGGAACTCTCAGTGGAAAAAAGGGTTGGAGAGATGCAAAGTGGCTAACTCATTCAGCAGGTGTTCTATCAACCTGGGCCAGTTTAACACGACTTCCAATGAGACTGTTCCTAAAAGAGAATGAACACTAGCTGTTCATGGTCCAGCTGCAGATAAAGGAAATGAGAGGTGTAGAGTGTAACATTACCAATCAAGTACGTTTCTGTCAGCTTGATGTGGAGTAGAAACAGCTTGGTGCTGTAATGTGTATTCGCTCATTCAGCAAAACATAATATAAGTGGTATAAGTATAATTTGGGTTTTCATTTACTTTTGAATGGACTTGCAGAGGTGTACACCAGTTTCAACAGAGGCACACCCCTGAGAAGACCTCAACCTTAAATCCTGAACCATCCGCCATAAGCTTAGTACTTTGAGAAAAACATGTATAAGATTGATCTTTTAAGAACTCCAGACATTGTTAACTTGACATAAAAGGTCACAATTTCATATATTTATTTTTATACTGGTAATACAGCTGTATACAATTTTGCCTCTAGTATTACTATGCACATTGATGGTACATGTATGACATAAGAGCTTTGTTTTGTTCTCAAAATAACTTATTTTTTTCATTGTTTAGAATATTTATTTTTATGCATTTGTTTGTTATGGCAAGAACTGGAAGTTAAACTACAATGATGTAGTAACACTTTTAACCCTGTGTCAATGAGTGTCCTGATAATATTTAATTATTTAAAGGTGTATTATAAGAAATTATAACAATTGACAATACTATTTAAGAGCTAAGCACTAGTGTTGAGGAGTTGTTTACTTTTTTCCCCAGTAGAGCTACTTTGTTTAAAATATTATTTGCTTCATCTTCCCTGTTTTTATAGATATTACAAATAAATCAAGAATTTGGAGTAATTGGACAGACTGATTCAGGTGAAGAACATGGATAAATGGATGAGTGGGTGGAGACTTGAGCATATCTTTTGGCAGATTTTAACATCCACTAAATGTTTGTTCAATCATACATAAATTTCTCTCATGAGAATCCAACAGAAAAATAAATTAACCATTGTATTTATGAGAAAAGCTCGTGCATCCCCACACGTCCACCTCCACCAACCTCCTCGTCATCCTGCATGGCGTGAGACGGTGTGTGTGAGATCTGTGTTTGCGTAGCTTGTGTGTATAAAGTCTTGATATGGTGAGTGTGCAAGTGTGCGTGTATGTCCCACTCCGCTCGGTGTAATCTCACGATTCAGTGGTTCAGAGAAAATCTCCCTTTTCCCAATAAACTTTCCATTTTTAATGTTCCTCTGTCCAGACCCCCTCCCTCGCTGCCTTGCTCTCTGTCAACAATAAATGAATTGAATGCTTGTTTGTCACATGAAGCTTCTTGTCATCCTCCATCTCCAAAAACTCTGTAGTTGCCATAGAAACGGCAGTTTATTGCTGATGGCAACATTTCCATGAGAAAGGGTGTTTACTGAAAATATCATGCCTTACCAGCTGTTTTCTATGTTTCTGATGGTGTACCACTTGTATTTCTGGGAAAGTCAGTTTAGACAAGAATGGATTTACAATCCCAAATCAGGGTAAGGTTGGGATGATATGGAAAATGTCTGAATTCAGTGATTCATACATTAACATTGACATGTTAATGTATTGTTAACATACGTCAATGTTAACACACTTTTTGTTTTGGATTTAAGGTCTATTACATTAACCCCCAAAAGGGTTGTACAGTAACGCTTTTACCACTTTGCATTATTGTCATTTCTTTTCACAACACTCAATTCTGGTGTTGAAGATGCTTAGTGATGCAGAATTTTAGTTTTTATTTTGTCCTGTTTTTCCTACAAACACTTCCCCTGTTGGTGGCAAGTCAGAACTGTGGATAGGTCAGTCCAGTTTAAACATTGCGTGCAAAATGTGCTTTTGCATTATCTTGTTGAAAAGTAAAACAGTATGTTGCTGTAAAATCCCAATGTTTTTTGTACAATAATGCTCCTTGCAGAGAAATGTAAGTTACTTTGGTCAAGGACTCTGATACGACCTCATGTAATTGCAGACCCTCACTTTTCTTTCAAAAAATAATTTTAAAAAATTTGAAGGTTTGGAACTTGATAGATCTGACCACAGTACACATTTCCACCATGTGATGATCCATCCCCAATGTGACCAGAAACACCAACCCCACCCTTTGACGTGTTAAACACAGGCCTTGTTTCTTTGCATAGCAAAGTTTTAAGTGGGATTTGTTAGTGCAAATCCACATTGTAGTGCTCTGTGCTGTTATGCAAATGTTTTTCAAAGTAATCCCCTCCCCATGTGGCCCTTGGAGCTATTGACAAAAGATGGTTTTGGAAGCAGTGTTGTCTCTGGGATCACAGATCACAGATGTCCAGTTCAGGCCTGCATCATTCCACTTTCTGCACAGAGATTCCCCCAGATTCTTTGGACTGCTTGATGACGATCTTATGGACAGTGCAAGGAGAAATATGCAAATCTATTTAAATCTTTCTTTGAGAAATAATGCTTATAAACTGTGCCTGTCAAAGTTAACGAGATGATAATGAGTTTTTGATAAAAATCATTTTAATGGTAGCGTTTTCTTTGATGTGAGATTAAGAGCATATTCTGTTTGACCTTCAGCCTGGTTAGCCTGTGCTTTGGGAAATATGGAAGTAATGCAGAGATAAAGTTGTGGATGGCGGGTAGACTGGATAGGAGCTGCGTTTTGAGCACTATATTCAGCTTCAGAGTTCTGCAAGACTGTTCTCTCAACAAGACAAAAGTTATTTGTATGTAATATGGATGCGAATTGAGTTACCGCTGGAGTTACAAGTTTAAAATAACATTTCTTTAGCCAGGCATACAGTTCATGCAGATAGTCTTTGTCTCCCTTGCCACAGGCAGAGCACACTGGATAATTTGCGAAGGAGATGCATGGACAACTCCACAACTTGCTGACATCACCTGTTTCATTATTTTCTTCTTTCACTAACTCTAAATTGCCCCAGTATCAATTTATTTTAATGTGCTTCAGGCCTGGAATGCCAAAATGGGTGTGTATAAATAGAAGAAATGCATTTTTTAGGAAAAACATGAACTATCATGGATTCACATGCTCTGAAAGGAAACTCATGAGATGAGAATCTTTTAAGAGCTACTAAATAATAAAAGATGAGTTCTTGTTTCTCTGGCAGTTCCTCATGCTTCAAATGCAATTTGCAAGCTTTCACTGTGGATGAGTAAAAATAATTAGCTAGTGGCAAGACGACTCTTTAACCGCAGTCAACCAGCAGCACTTATTGTTTTTAATTGCCTACTAGAAAATGACAACATGACTCTGAATTCTGTACTCTGTATTCACCTCTGTATTCAGAGATTTAGGAGACAGAGCTGAAGCACAGCAGAGAGGGATGCACCTGCAAGTGCCAAAAATGTGTTCACTTATTATTCTTCCTGTATTCACTAATTTCTACATTTAAATTTAAACTATTTCAACCAGTATGAAACTGACTGGTGTCTCCCTGGGGTTATGGCAGGAAGGGCATCTGGCGGAAAACTGGGTCAAATCAATGTGCGGACTGTGATCGACTGTGGTGACCCCTCCAACCAACAGAGATTAAGCTGAAATGGTTGATGAACCATTATCATGCAATTTGCCATTGATATCCATTGTACTAAGTGCATATTTATCTAATGTACGGATATCAGTGCACTAAGTAAAGAACATTCTTGCTCAAGACAAGCACGCCATTTTGTTTAGTTAATATCTCTGCTACGCTAACAAAAGCACAAGCTAGGTTGATCAAACCATTGTTATGTCATCAATTCTTTTGTGGATAATCATTTTAAAACCTTAGGTCCTACTCAGCCGCCTTAGCTTTCCAAATGAACATCATGCTTTATTAAAGGTGTGAATGTAGCTTTTGAGACCACAGTCCCACCAGGAAAATATTTATTGAGGCAATAATTAAAATGATAAGTGGGGTCATTTTCTCACACTCTTTACAGCCAGTTTGTGCTCAGCCTTGTTTACAAATTAAGTGTCCATGAGAAAACATCTCTTACCTGTATTAAAGAAATAAATCATACAGCAGGCATTAATTTTGAGGAATGCCAGAAGCAGCATCAAGTGTATAAAGATAAGTAAAAACATATTTCCTGTCATTAAACATTGCAGCCAGTTTCTGATCATTTATTTAAAGGTTGATTCAAGAAGATCATAATGTTTAATGGACAACGCCAGAAAAAGTTGTTTATGGGTAGAATCAAGAGAAGAAAACAGTAAATGAACAGGTATAAAGACCAAAACTATTCTTCAAGTACTGTTTTTGACATGACACTAATAGTTCATCCATCAATTTAGTTAATCAAAAAGTATGTACCTGGTGTATGATTTTTTATTTGTTTTTTACAACAGCAGCACTGTCATTCTCAGTTACTGAAGTCAAATAAGTCATAAAAAAAACAAACTGTGAATTCTCTCGAAGTACTGTGGTGCTTTGTTATTGAATGATCATGATTTTTTAGTTCTACCAAGTGTCTCAATAGGCACATGAAGGAAATGTTAATTACTGCCACTTGTTTATTTTACACAAAGGAGAATGATAAATAATTACGAGTGATGGTAAAAGGTTCAAACAATTAAAATGTGTGCACTCACCCACATCCTTATTAGTCCTTGTGCCTCTGTGCAGGAGTGAGTGAGTCCGTAACAGTAACATTTACTGCAGCCCAGTGGATTTTTCACAGATAATCCAAATGTGTCGGCCTTGCAGCGATCACAGTTGTGTCCTTCCACATTTTCCTGGAATAGCAGATAGACAAGGGAATACTGAGCCATAAAAACCTTCTTAATGGGTTGAATGTTTACATTTGGGAAACTTAAGAAAATAAACAGAAATGTCAAGTACAAATATAAAAATTCCACCATTTCTTTTTTTATTTTGTGAATCAGTCTATAAAGTCTCTCAAAACACCACAACCACCACAGACTGGCAAATATTTGTGCTGTAAAATTTCTATAGTTCCTGTGTAATTCCTTGCTTTAGCCTAGAATAGTCCAAAAGGTGTTTATGACAACGTAAACATCTATGTCTTATAAAAACCAACAGTTGTGAGAACTTATGAAAGTTCTCACAGTTGAGGACATGAAATCACAAGCATTTAATTAGTTAATCTAAGTATTTTTTTATTTCTAGCTATTTGCACAAAGTAATCTCTAAACAAACTGAAAAATCATAACATTTCTTTAAAAATAATTTTTAAGTATGTGGACAGTTAAATGTTTTTATTTTCTCTATAACACTCTAAATTGTAGCCCATCAGGAATTTAAATATGCAAATACTCAGCGAAATGAATATCTTTTGTGATGCTTATTGAAAAAATGTAGTCAACTATGTGAGAACACACTCTTTTTAACAAGCTATATTGAGACTATGAGGTGCAACATGAGGCTACTGGGGCTCAGGAGGAAGAGGGGCTGTTTTTAAAACAGATGGTTGCTAGTTTGATCCCACACTTCGCTAGTTTTCATGTGGATTATATAAGATACCAAACCCTACACTGTTCTCCTCTTATAAGATGCTTTGGATGCAAGAGTCAGCTAAATTAACTAACAAATGAAATGCAAGTCTTTGATCCAACACCACCATGTAGCTTCTATGGTGATTCTCCCCATATCTCCTTTAAAGTTACCAGAGCTCAGCACAGCTTAGTCAGAGTCGATGCACCGGCTAACGACTGTTGTTTTGGTGATAACTTTATGGTCACTTTCATCTCTCCTGTGACCTTATTACATGTTGCTTTGCATCACATGCAGTGCAGCTTTCAGTGCAGTGCAGGATTCTGGTCATGAAGTCTTGATTGTTCATGAGGAAGCTTTCACTTTCATCCACTAATCCTACAGGCTTGCGAGTCTCAGTATACACCAGGTTGTTCACCATTGTCTTGTTAGTCTGTTCCCATCATTTTTTCAAATGCAACCAATAGTTGGGTTTGGAAATTCTTTCTGTTTTTGTCTGCATTTCATAGACAGTTTTTTTCTTCAGCAGGAAACCAAAAAAGCAGCAAATGATCTAAACTATTTAATTACACCAGGAGTAAAGATTTAAAAAAAAAAAATGCAGGGAATTACATCCTTCCACAGATGAAGAGGTGCAAATAAGCAAACACTCAACCACAAACTCAGGTGGCAGAAATAACAAGTAAATAAAAAAAGAGACAGCTGACAAATGTCTGAGTGAGTGACAGGCAGTCATCCTCCTACCTGCTCCGAGAGAAGATGACACCCGTGATCTGAAGCCTCACTCCAGGCATGAATCACATGCGCTGAGATAGTAACTGTGAGCCAAAATCTGTTTTAGCATTTTTCTATCTGGCAAAATGTCATCGGCAAGTGACAGCTGAGATGAAAAGTGTCACCAGTTTTAGGAAGTCTGTATGAAATATGTGTGCACAAACATTTGTGTGTGTGGCTCTAAAAGAAGCTACTGAGGAAAAGTGATTTTTGAGATAATACGGCCGGAACTAAAGGATAAGCTTTGTATGTTTATACGGTATGTGGCGTTTGTTCTCAAAGTCTGAAGTGCCAAGGTGAGCGCTTGAAGGACAGAAACACACATTCAAAAGAAAAACAAACTTATGTGTGGTGTATGCTCAGAAATCTGGGATTTGAAGCTCTGTTCTGATTTCTTTTGTAATGTTTAACTCCAACTTGTAATATAAACACTTGTCAAACCTTAACAGTTCTTCACATCTAATGACAAGGGAAACTTTCACAATGTCAAATTTCATCCTAGTTTTATACATTCATAAATATTTTAGCTGGCAATGGTCTTCTGTTCACCAGTTTCAATGTTAGTTTACAGTAGCAAGAAAAAAGTATTTTCATGCATTGATTTGGCATAAAATCTGATCTTCATCCTCATAGCAATAATAGACAGACACAATGTGATAAAGTTGATGCCACGCCATAAACAAGAAAGCTGCTGGCAACAAACCAAGTGAACCCAGAGACTAATTATTTCAATGCAAAGTAATTGGAGTCAGTAGTTTGTATGACTGGAGAAAATTATGGAAATGAGTTTGGAGTTGAAGTTTAGAGCTACTTTGTTTGCTGCATGCTGATGTCAGAAAGGAGATTCTTAGAGACATAAAATAAAGTGTAGTTGAAGTATATAGAGCTGGAGAGGAATAGAAAGCAATTTCAAAGTGTTAGGTATACATCAGTGCACAGACAGACTAGTTTAAGCAGTGGGGCCGATCTTCCTAGAAGTGGGTACTCAGCCAAGATAACTCTAAAGTCACAACACCTGCAAGTAACGCTTAAAGACTGGAAGACGCTTCTGTGACTGGTTAACAACTTTGTTTAAGAGTTTATCACATGTTAAAGTAAAAGAGCGGAACAGAAAAACATTGTGGTGAGGTTAAAGTTTGTCAAAGAGGATCTTGGCAATCTGCAGCACTACGAGAAAAACGTTTCATGAACTGAAACTAAACTTAAACTGATTGAGAGAAATGTCTAACACAGCTAACCAACATCAAAACATCATCTGTACAGTGAAGTATGGTGGAGGGACCGTGATGATTTGGGACACCTTCTCTGTGCGAGGCTCTGGACCACTTGCTCTCATGAAAGGGAAAATAAATTCCCAAGTTTTCTAAAATATCCTACAGGCTGATGTCAGGATGGCTGTCTGCCACAAAAACCTTTGTAGAAGTTGGATGATGACCAAAACAATTCAAATAAATCCACCAGAGAATGGTTTTCGAGTGGACTGACCTCAAAAGAGCAGTTCACAAGACATCCTACAACTGCGTGCAAGCTGAAGCAATTCTGTGGAGATCAGTGGTCAAAAATTCCTCTTTAATGCTCTATATGTGATCCAGAGCTACCAAAATGACTTCCTCCAGCACTGTAAATGTGTAATGGGTTTGTTCAACAGTCACAAACAATTAGAGATATTTGGATGTTATCACCTTAAGCACACTATGTTTGTTTGTGCTGTGAATTATCGTCACTGAACATGAAGATCAGATCAGAAACCAGCTCAGACAACCAGTAAATACTTTTTTAGTCCACTATAGTTGCAGAATTAATGCAATAAAATTGTTTTAACGAGAATATATTGCTGATTAACGGATACAATTTTATCATTGATGAAAAAAGCTCTGAATCATGTGGTTAATTAAAGTATGGATAAATCCTCCAACTGGATAAAAACTAAGAAAATCAAACTGTTTCTCCTAGAAATCAAGTGAAAGTTAAGAAATACAACATCGTTCAATCTATTTTTCCACATGCCTTCAGGAAAAACTAGTTTGAACAATAATGTACAAGGTCAAATAATAATAAGCTGACATGAAATGTAATAAGAAACGGTTCTTCAAAAGATCGTGTGATGACTTCAGAGAGGATTTTACTAAAGACTGCATGAGCTGGTGATTCATCTCTGATGGGAGTTACAACAAAAGAAATAATGGAGGAAATTAATTCAATATACGCTCACATAAGGTGTGGATATTTTTTGCTCAGTTAGTCTATAGTGCAGAAATTCAATAAACAGTATATGTGTGTGGGAATCAGTATTGATGGTGGTCAGAATCGGTAGTAAAGTATAAAACTGAATGAGAGACATCAAGTGGGGAGTTCAAAAATGTGCAAGGAGGGGGTGCATTTAGCGAAAAGGATAAAAGGTCATTAGAAAAATAACATTGAATAAATAAAAGATAAATAACAGCCCACAATATCTATGGAGCTCTAAACATTAGAAGAAGCAGAACATGTTGTTAACTTGTCTGAACCACAGCTGACATCTACAGTGTGAGTCCATGTTTCTTTGTTTTTTTTCACTCCTGTAAATTTTTTATTGAGATCTGCTTTGTTGGCTTAAATAGCAGATATGTCTATAGCTTTTTATGCATACATGAATGTACGCCTGCACGTGACTGCATGGGTGTGAAAAGGGCTTTGTTCACGCCAGTATGTGGAGGCTGTCACAGAGAGAAGGCCATCGTTTTCAGATATGTGACTGGACTGGAACAACTACACACAAACACTCCATAAAACAGAAAAAGAACAGAGAAAGCATGTGAAGTAGATTTAAAATCTACACTGACATTTAAAACCAGCACTCTGGTGCAGCTGGACTCTTTATAAATACCGCATTCTCTCCTCTTGCTGTCAGGCAAACATTGTGAACTAAAACTCAGAGCAGATTTTCTGAAATCTAAAAACCAAGTGATGATGGTACTTTTGATACTGCATGGCTTGCAAGAAAACTGGAAAATAAATACACAAAAGAAACCAAGCAGATAAGCTGACCATTAAAAGCAATGGCGTTTGGATGCTGTACCTTGCAGCTACATTTTCCTGTTCGGTCTGCGCAGGCACACACTCCTCTCTCCAGGCTGCAGGTCTGGCTGTCAGATCCTGCGACGTTACACTCGCACTCGATGCACTGTGGAGGAGACGGGTGCAGACAATGCCAGGTTTCTGTTATCACCAACATAACAGGCTCATGGTGGAGTTACTGGAGTTACGTCACCAAACCACTAAAACTGACCTCCAGATTCCACAATGCTGTCATGATCCTTCATTTCCACATCAGTTGTGGGGTTAAGACCAAAACTGAGAACTGCCAAGTCATTTCTCTTTATGAGATAACTAAGGTTCAATCTCTTTAAATAAGTAAAACTTTAAATAAAAATACTAGTAATGTATTTTTTTTTACTGATACAATAGTGAGAAGTTGATTGTGGCCTAATGAACAGTGAACTTACAAAAATAATGCAGCAATATCAACAGTGTCACGTTGGATCATTTACCTGAGGAAAGTCTCTGTATCCAATTTGACATTCATCGCATTTCTCTCCTCTGAAAGAGTCGCGGCAAAGGCAGCAGCCTGTGTTCACGATGCACTGCTGGCTCACTGAGCCAATCACGTTGCAGCCACACTCCTGGACAGACACACACACACAACCATAAGAGTATTATTTTTGTCTCCAATCATGATGAATATTTGGACACCCATGTGCACAGTCAACGCTGGACATCTTCAACAAGCACAAAGGAATTTTTTTCTAATCATTAAAATGGACCTAGGTAGTGTAAAAGTCAAGCTTGCATGTTTGATGTTCATGAGCTTTGAACTGCATGTATCATGAGAAGTTCATGTTTCCGAGCCTGGAAGGAATAAATTAAATAAAGAATCCACTTACTGGTGTGTGCTCATGTTCTTATTAAAATGTAAACTAACAGTATGATATAATTTTACGCTTTGATACAGGAACAATTAGAAGGATTTTATTTTTTTATACACCTAATGAGATATCAAAACATGGTACGTCAAGTGCTTTTTTTCAGTGAAGAATAAAAACAGTGATGCTTGACATTTATCAAAATGGGGACCAAACTAATTAATACTCATCTTGTTATGTTTGGTTAACATTTGCACCATTTCTCCTCATTTTTGCAAACTGGCTTTGTCTGTTACCACAAGTCCAAATCTCAGTGATTGTTTTTTTAGAGACAGATTCTGCACCCACCTTGCATCCGGTTGTGATGTCATGGCCCCAGTGGTTGGGAGCGCAGCGGTCGCATCTCTCACCGATGGTGTTGGGAGGACAGATGCACTGGCCAGTGCTCGCATCGCAGTTGTTTCCCACATGGCTGCACTGGCAGGCTGCAGGAGAGGAAGGGTGAGAAGGGCAGGAGTTCAAGGGGATTCAAAACAAACAGCGTAGAAAAGAGGAGTCTCCTTTTATTTTATTCTAAATGCACATTATTCATATGTTCTGCACGTTGATCAGTGGTTGCTGTTTTTAAAGTGCTTTTTAAATAAAAGTAGCTTGACTTGTGTTTGGGTCTGATAACCAAGAGGTGACTTTGCAGTAGTTTGCTTATTTATTGCTTTATTTGACATCTCCCATAATGCTGCAGGAGTTGGGTATCAAGTAATGCATGTATTTTTGTAAAAAGACTCTTTGTAATATATCATTTAGATAAAACTATATAGAAGAATTGGAAAGGGTGATTCTGGGAGTTACTGCATAAAGACTCAGTTGTATATAGTACAGCTGGATGCACTCCAGGAATTTAGATAGCTTCCACCAATGTGAAGAAATGTGGAAGAACAATGTTCAGAAACAGTCACTGCAATGACCTTGTGAGCTCAGATAGCCCGGGACAAATCAGCTCTGATTACCATCTGCCAGTGTCACCATTGGAGTGGGATCTCAGGATCAGCTCACATGAAAGTGGTCCGAAATGAAACAACACATTAACCAAATGTGAACAGATTGTGGTAAAATGAGCTGAATGAACTATATGGTAATATAAAGAAAAAAGAAAAAAATAGCAAAGCTATGTCAGCGGAAACGTTATCTGCACGTTGTGTCTCATTTCTGTTACCTTGATCCCAGCTAGGAGTAAAAAAATAAATGAAAAGAAGAACGGATGTTGTAAGAAACAGGACTAATGATATGTTATTAATTTAGTTAACCAAAAAGGATAATAATTTATTTGTTTTTTTTTCAATGTCCACATTTGTTCTCCACAACAAAATGGATTCACAGAGGCAGAGAATAAAGGATGATTATCATCCTCTGTAAGTTTGATTTTTGGTTTATTTGACTCTTAAGTTTTAGTATTTGTTGTGTGTGTTTTTTTCTTCCTGCTTTATTTTGAAACACTGTCATTTCTCATTCCCTTGTAGTCAAGCTTAGACATGTGTTCTTGGTAGTTCATACTTGGCAGGTACAATTCAGGAGAATGTACTTCGGAGGACGGGAGGAAAGAGTTCAAAATGAGCAGCACAAGAATACATCTGGGAATTTTTACCAATACTTGTCTAGACGCAGCTTTTGAATTTGAAAAGTACTTCGGCTGTGACTCATGAACTTTCTACCTTTCACAAGTACACAAGAACACAACTACAGACAAGTATGCATGTTGAGAAACCACTTCTGATTCCTGGTATGTTGAGGTAAGGTTTGACTTCCTTTTTCTTCATCCCTCCTGACTGTTCACACCTGTGTCTCATCGAATTTAAAAAAGATGGATCCACTAAAAGTGACAACAAACAATCTGGTCGACAAAAGTAAAAATCTAAAAGTTCTTGTTGTGTCTGTGTGGGGTGTTGACATATAACTACAGTAAAAAAGAAAAACAAAGCAGATGCTGGTTGTTCTGAACTGGATTTGAGCATTTCCCATTGTTTATCTGCACTGGGAAGCACATTTTTTTCATTAGCAAAGGTGTTTAAAGTACAGCCTCGGTATGTTTATGCCACTGTACTGTAATATCCCTGGCATACTGTTTCATATGGACCTAAACTACTTTTCATTTCTGGTAAAGCATGATGAGTAAGGCACACATAGGACCATATTAATCCACAGATGCCGCAAAGGCCTTTGTATCAATCAGCAGCTAATTCTTCTGTAACTTTTCATCTCAACACTGTCTCATAGATGGAAGGTCTAAATTCTTTAACCTGATTGTCTATGCTTCCTTTTTTTCTTCCTTTTGGACTCCATTTGATATAATTATGCTTTATACAAAAACAAGGAGTGGCTCCATTTGATGTGTTGTAATTTTTTGCCTGAGGGAAGTTAGGAATAAATAATAGGGAATAAAATTCAAGTTTATAAAGAAAAAATATATATTATCATCTAAAGGAACAACATTACAGTACAGTTACAATTTTGCAACTTGAGATAAATCTAAATGCTCTGAGTTAAGTTCTCTCCTTACCCATGCAGCCTCCCTCCTGGAAGTTGAAAAATCCTCGCGCACATCGGTCACACTTGAGTCCCGTGATGCCTGGCTGACACCGACACTGGCCCAGTTCATCACAGTCGAATGACTTGGACCCGAAAGAGTTGCAGTGACACGGGACGCACATCCCACCGGTGGTGATACCGTGAGTCTCTGGCTGGTGAGACACACAGCAGGAGACAATGAGTCTAAGCAGAGAGTTAGGGCAACATAAGCAGCAGGCCCACATACAAAAATCACAGGAAATAACTGACTTTTATCTATATGAGATGAAGACATTACACTGAAGATTAAATAAGTATAAAAGAGGAAATGTTTAAAAACAAAGAGGCTTCATTCTCTTTGTCTTCAGAGTACAAGCTAACCAAAAGGTTTGAAAATCTCTTTAACACTCTGGATGAGCATGCTTGCAGCGGTTTTAGCAAATAACCACAACACCACACAGGACGGATCATTAAACTGCTCCTTAATGTACAACACACCAGTAAGAAGTTATTTAGGTATTAAAAGTGGCTAAGTACGCATCATTTACTGACATAATGCATTCCTTCACAAAAATCTTTCACAAAAACAACTGTGCTTGTGGAAGCCTCCAAGTCGTGTGAAAAAGAATGTACACTTTATTTACAATTGGAAAATGACGTGATAAAAAAAATCTGGTTTGTATCAAGTCTTAAAAGAAAGACATGGCAATGTTTGATGAAGAGCAGCACATAACATTACACAATGTCATTATTATTATTGAACTAAGTGTAAGCCAACTGCAGAGGGAGGGTGTGAAAAACTAAGTATACTTCATGATTTAATAGTTTATGAAATCAGATTTAAATGCAAAAAACTGAATGTTATCAGTCTCTCATGTTGTTGTGGAGGAATTTTGATCTGCTCTTCTTAAAAACGTTGCTTCAGATTATTAAAGTTTGTCACACAGCTCTTTTAATGCCCCGTCACAGCATCTGAAGATTTTTATTGTGTTATTTCCCAGCCAGTCTGTTACCTTGTAGAATTACTATTTTGTTTGGGATCATTGTCCTCTCATATGACCTATTTCCATCCAGCCTTTAGCTGCCAGACATTATTGTCACTATTTTGACTCTAGAATACTTTTGCTTACAGAGAAGTTCACGGTCAACTCCATACTGAAAAGACCCCGTTCAGACTATCACTTCAGTGGACTGGTATTTTGGCTCTTTGTCAGCGATTTTGAAATAGGTCAGTTGCCTCAGGTGCTAATATTATTTGCCCTTTTGCTGCAAACATATTCCACCGTATCTTAAAACCCCTTGAATTTGTGTTGTTTTTGTCCCAAACAAAAGTTTACTCTTTTTTAGTATCTAATAATAGACCCGGGGCTGTTTGTGAATCTGGAATGTCCCTTGGAGCATTGACATCTTGTCTGTTTAGATAAAATTTGCAAACCTAAGCCATGCTGTCATGTTCTATTTAGAGCTAACAGACTTTTTCCAGGTCATCTATTACAAACAAGTCATGTTGTTAGCACCACTCCAGTCTTTTTCCAATTGTACTATCATGATGTTATGATCTCGAGGATAAAACGTATTAAGCTGTCCTATACTATAATTATAATGATATTTAGTTATTTATTGGACCTTTCCTGAACACTCCACAATCTGATCTTGGGATGAACTTGGAAAGACAGAAAACTGTCTTGATCTGTAATGATCCACTACATTTGCTGACTTTATATTTTTACTAAATATGTTTTTTTTTAATTATGTACATACATGTGAACATACATGTATAAAACAAACCAAAACCCAACTCCATGCAATGCTTCAAAAGCTGAGTCAAAGTTTCCAAAGTTTGTTTCGGTTGAATATGACTCTTTCTGTACATTTGCCTGCAACAAACGCTTTTACAGGATTTTACACACACGAACATGCTGCTTAAAACACATCACTGCAGTCCACATGCAGTGTGTGTTACCCCTGTCTTAGGCCTGTACGCTCCCCTGGGACAACCCCCCGTCCGGGAAGAGCTTCCCCATCTCTGCCGCACTTCTTCCACGGGAACTTGCTCCACTGGCCGCTGTGTCTCTCGCCTTTCGTAACCTTGCCGACGCTGGTCACAGCGCTGGCCCACGAAGCCGGGGCGACAGATGCAGCGGCCCTCAGTATCGCATCGCTGAGAGATAGAGCCACGAGGGCTGCAGCGGCAGGGCATACACCCCTGACGCTCAGCATCCCACCAGCGGTTAGGCTGGACCAGACACAACCACGTTACATGTGGGTGGAGGTGGTGAAAGCATGAAATGATCTCTTATAAGTCTGGAATAGCCAAATCTTGTATAGTGTTTTAATATAATATGCTGCAAAACAGTAAATGGGCCCCTTGACATGTTCTAATGTTACAGCTGAAAGAAAAAATTAAGGGACAACAGGAAATAGCTTTTTTTCAGAATAACAGAGTCAAAACTATTTAGTAATGGGCACGAAAGAAAAATCAAAACAACATTATGAGTAAAAAAATACCTGAGGAAAATAAATAAACCCAACATAACTCACCATGCACTTGTTGCACTGTCTTCCAACAGCGTTTTCTTTGCACCGGCACTGGCCACTCTGCTTGTCACACACCTCGGACACAGAGCCGTTAGTGTGGCACTGACAGGCTTTGGAAGAGACAGAGCAGGAAAGACTTTAAAATCACACAACAAGTGGATGTGTTCTTCTCATCTGACCTGTATATTAGAAAACCTCTCAGATGCTGCTAAAGTTTTATTTGTTGGTGTTCACGTGCAAACTCGTGACATATTTAAGAAATGATGTTGTCACTTTGATGTTGCTCTTTAATCTGTGAACTGTTGTTTTGACTTTACATTGAATTCTGAATCATTTTTAAATCACCTTTCATTTTCATTCGCTTATGAGCCATCATTAGTCACAAATTTAGGCACTTCTGCATCTTTTTATTCATCTTTTACATTAATAGTATGTTTAAGCCACATATTCACCAGGTATAAATGAAACTTATTACATCTTCCAATAAATTTAAAGAATCTATTTATAGTATAACCAATTTGAGCATTTCACTGACTAGATGTTATGTTGACTGCAAAGTACATAATTACCAAACCAAATAAAAGTTTTAGTTGATAAAATTCAACTTTACTTATTGGTCAGTTTCATATGATACTATAAAGGCATTTATTTCCAAGAATACATTTAATAGATGCATGGAAAATAATGAACAAATGAATTACCATCTGAAAATAACAGCAATTAAAGGAATGCAAATGAAACATTGTGCATTGTAAGTAATTAAAACGTAGTCATTCAAGCGAGGAAGGATACAGTTAAAATAATAAACCTACCTAGACTCAACAATGTGCTTGCAATATTGATGAATATATACATGACCTTACTCGGCATATGTGAGAGTGTAAAGGCAGTCTAAAATCAATGCAAAGAATTGAGCGAAACATGGAGAATGCTTCCTCCACCGAGGGCAATGCCAAACTTTGCAATTTCAAGGCAGTTGATCCAGATCTGCAAAAAAGTGGAACAACTTCTTTTTTTTGCTTTGCTTTTCCAACACGTTTCATGAAATACTGAACACTCTACTATTGTGGCTTTCCTATAAAAAGCCACAATACAGCAAATTTTTAAAAAATAAAATCTTATCTTATTAATAGAAACTATCGGAGGAGTGTCATGTCTCTGGCACTGAATGATGCCTCTAGTTGCACTAACAGTCACATTGTCCAGTTCTGAAGCAATGCTGAGTCAGTAAAGATTAGATTTGGTGATTCACATAAACTTCTTGAATAATTCTTTCATCTAAATGCGTCAGTCATCTAAAAGGGTACAAGTATACCAGGTATACCAAGTAACTTTTAACATGTCAACAAAAACAGAACATGTCCTATTTATGAGACCACATTGAAGCAGGAGTCTTGATAGAGGATGAATGAAAACAGCTCAGAATGGCACTGATCACAGCTATACTGATATGTCTGCTTCCAGTCATTTTACACAGATAAACAAGCAATATACGACAATTTCAACATGAAAATTGGAACGTGAGAATTCAAAAGTGCTGTAATCATAAAAGAGAGAAAAAAAGGAGAAGAAGTCACGTTCACAGTTACGTAACTTTCAGCTCTCAACCTGTCTCAGTATGCTATATAAATGTCTTTTATTATACACATCAAAAAGAGTACACACAGGACGACATTCAACAAAGCCAAAAACCATAACAACAGAGGCGAGGAGAGCAGGCAGGAGACAAGGGAGCAACATAGGAAGCATCACAGGAAACACAACAAATGACCTGCCAAGGGAAAGAGGAGACAAAGGACTAGAAACACACACAAGAGGTTAGGAAAGGGAGGGAGGAAAGGAAGAAAAATAAATAAAATAAAGAACACTGGTTTTAAGGGAAAGCACACAAGAAAAACAAGACTAAAACAAAGCTTGAGAACGAGGCAAGAACTTATATTAAAATCACAAGACCATGACATGTTTGCTACAAAAAGAGTACCAAAAGATGCTCAAACTCAGTAGCTGTCAAACCTCTTCTCCCTCTCACTGTCTAATTACTCTGCATGACTTCATCTTTATCTAAACTTTGTGAGCTTAAATCCCTGCTGGTGAAAAATGACACCTACATCTGCCAATCAACCTCTTTAGATAAACAATTAAAAGCTTGAACATCGCATCTTCCATCTGGTAGGTACAGTAAGCCATCAGAAGCACGAGCCAACCAGCATGCACCTTCTTATGAAATCAAGATCATATCACTTTCCAGGAGCACACACGTATTACCTTCTGCTGTCTGATCTTATATATACAAGGCACAAAAGTAAGTTTGGCAGAAATGTAAGCTGGAATAGGGGTAGCCCACAAAAGACATGGACACATGCACATGAACACCTAATCTGTTCTGTTTTGTGAATGCAGATGTAAACACACACACACACACACACACACACACACACACACACACACACACACACACACACACACACACAAACATTTAAACATAAAGGAAACTGTGCATGTATGCTTGTCTCTGCCTCTCACACTGTCTTTCACCCCCGTAGCGTCACCCTTTGGCGACCATCTGGACTTGGTTCTATCAGTTGCTACGATGCACGAGTTGCTGTGGGATATTATGCAACTGTGCTCTGTGTTATTTATCTATTCATTTTTAAATAATTTTACTTTCAGTGTTGCCTCTCAAATCTTCTATGGAATTTACATAATATTTTTTTATTCAGCAGTCATCCATCTGTCGGATTATCAAGTTGTGTAAGTTATTGTGCATCTGCCAAACATATCATTTTTACCAAAACAAATAACTTTAGTTTCTTCAGTCTGCCAAGCCAAACCAAACCACTTGATTTAAATGATTAGTGATCTGTTTGGAGCTATTTAGCCTCAGTTCAGTATATATACTTTTAATGGACGGATGGATGGATGGATGGATGGATAGTTAAGTACTTATCAAAATACAGATAGCTTTGAAGAAGGTGGGAAATGGTTGTCAAAATTTCTGAATACATGTCAAGTTTAGTGTTTAAGATGGCTAAACAGAAATTTCAAATATTAATTACTTTGCTCTTTGGGATAAGTATACAAATGTTCACTTTAGTACATAATATAAAGACAGGAATATTCTATCATTTTTTTTATTACATGTTTCAAAATACACTGGTCATAATTTATTAAGCATATCTAACTGCACTCTGAAGTCCTATTTTTAGTAATTTTCCAATCTAATCACATGACTGGAAATCGGGGCAGATCACATAATTTCATTTCTGAATGACTGGGATCGGGTGAAAATGAGCTATTTTTTTTTAGCACACTAAATTACATTATTTAATTAGTACTTATGTAAATTATTTATTTATTTATTATCTATCAATAAGTTTCACCATTAACAATTACAGTTTGTCTGGCGGAGAGTAGGCGTAACCTTCTTTTTTTTCCGGTAGGTGTGTGAGAGTGAACGCGTCCTCCACCAGTCTTCTTTGACAGACTCATCAAACACACTTTATTAACAGATGAAACCCTGGTTCTGCCAGAGATGACTAAAAGAAGCAATTGTGAAACATGACAGGACAGAGGAGCAGACAAGACAGTGATGGGTGCAGTGTGTGAGGTGTGATGTGTTGTGATCTAAGTGAATGTGAGGTAGATTGTTACAGAAAGGGCAAATATACAGCATGAGACAGACAGGTGCATATAAATGAAGTAGATATAACAAGAAGGAAAGTAGCTGTGACCTTCAACCAAGAATAATAGTGGTGAGCTGACATCAGGGTTGCCAATTTGTTGCTATATTTAGCTAGTAGTCAGATCCCAAACAATGTTTTTGGTTTTTTTTTTCAAAAAGGCGCTTAGCGACAAATCTTGTGGGGTTTTTTTTACTTGTGCAGACTCTAACTTAAAGGCTCTCATGCCACCGTGAGCTCCTACCCTGTACCAAAGAGCTCTCAGTCCTCTCAGATCAGTCACAGCAGGCGACTTTCACCTCTCAGCATCCAGACTGCAAGTAAATTGCAAGCCCACCCCTGACTGGTCCCAATGCACTTAATGTCTGAAGTTGTATTCCTAAAGAAATCTTGAAAATTCAGTCTAAAACGTTGTATTGTCAGTAGCACCGTTTTTCTGAAAAGCAAGACCAGTGAGAAGAGGATCAAATAAAACTGATCATTTGAAATAAAGTGAATGATTGATTATCCTGTCAGATACAAATGATCAGAAAACATTATATCCATTGTCTTAGACATATAAAAAGAAAAACACTAACTTTTTAATCTGATGAAAACTGAAATTGCTTCTGAAACATTGAATGCATCAATGATTTGTGATTACTTTGGATAAAATTTGCATTTTTAGTTCACAAATGCTACTGCTTTTATGCTTTTTTAAAATGTATTTTTCTAACAATAAAGTGACAAATTTCAGAGCATTTCCTCTTGATAGTCAATTAGAAACAATAAAATTAAGTTGGGATCTGAAAGATCCCAAAAGGGTTTTCTGAAAGAATGTAAATATCAATCTTCCATTCATTACATTTCACACAAACAGGAAACAGAACATTGTTGAATAGTATATATCAATGTATTTGTAGTGAGTGGACAAATACTGCAGAGAAATTCACACATTTTTGCAATAACTTTCAAATGACTTTTCCCAATGTGAAAAATGGGAGAAGTATATTTTCTTGAATTTATTCCCCCAGACAAATTCTGTTGTGGTCAAGTTTGCTTGCACAAATGAAACCATTTTCCCTCATCAAAAGAAATTAAACTGAACCATTACTGCAGGAAGACACAAAATGGCCCCAGCAAAAATGGCTTCAGATGGATTTTTACAGTCTAATAGTGCACAAATGGACTCAGCCTGAACTCTCGTGCTCCACTCAATAAAATTCATTAAGACAAGGAGTGATGGGGAAATGGAGGCAGGCAGTGGGAGAGAGAGTTGTTGTCTTTTAATAATTCTTGGTGGTCTTTTGTCATTTGTACAGGATCAATAACAACCCTCCATCTCCCAGACGCAAGCATCTGATCAGTACTGCAGGAGAGCAATAGATCAGGTTGATTAATCAATAACCATTTAGCTGGGTGGAGAGGGGAAACAACTACAGAACAATGAACTATCAAATGCACATTATAGGCCCTTGTCAGCCTGTCTACCTGCCTTTGTGCTGCTCTGACAGTTTTAGATGTCCGTTTATCAGACTGCCTGTGAGATGTCTGTCTGTCTGCCTGTCTCCCTGCCTGTGCCCATTTTTGTCAACAGCTCAAGTTTTAATGAAGATTTTCACAACTAAGAGCCATCTGTATGATCCTGCCATCTCTCTTTTTCCGTCTGCCTTTCAGTCCCCCCTCCCTTTTTTTTTTTTTTTTTTTTTTTTTTACAGGTGTAGTTTTTATTCTCACTTTTAAGCACAGCTGGCAGTCAGTGGGCTGCTCCGACATCACACCTCCTACCAGCACAGCTGCTTGTCGACACACACACACATTCACAGGCCAGATGGTCTACCATCTACTGAATGTATTGGTGAACGCATTAAAGGTATCATTTAAATTACTAAATTACCTGTACCTGAGTTTCATAAGTATGTGAAGTGCTTCAGTGTAAAATACCAACTGAGACACACAAGCTGCATGACTGTCATTCTTGATGGAGATTTATCGAAAAACAAATGGAATTTTCTCTCTTTGGGTCCCTAAAGTATTTTTGCCTGATAACAGGTTTTTCAAAATGGCTCTGTGGACATATTGTTGACAATATTTAGACAAACGTGTTCAAGTCAGCATGTTGAATTGACTCATCTGAGTATCCTGGGGGAGTTATGTTTCTGGGATGGGCACTAATATCCCAACAGCGTATTTTTTAATGAAAACATCACCAGGAAGAATTAAAGCCATTTCAAATCTTACAAAAGAGAGCTGCTCAGTCTGAATTTTGCTAAATCTAGCAAAATTCAGACTGTATTTTCTAGCTATTTAAACTTAAAGGGCCAAACACACTGTTGATTGGCATGTAGCTAACCTATCTATGGTTAACGCAGTTCTACCTAAACTGTGAGATTTCAATTTAAATCTGCAGCTGTGCACGAAGTTGAATGTGACTGGAGTGTTCGGCTAATCCACGGCTACCCTGGCTGGAAACTGGAGGAACACTACGACGTCAACATCAACTTCCTGGAGTCAGAACAACCTACATGAAATCAACTATTTTATGGACAAAACGGATTTCACATCTACCCAAAAGCAAAATACTTATTCACACATTAGCAGGAGGTGACATGATAAATTTATTTAAAATTGCTTAGACCGGATTGTAATTTAACATAATTTTTGGAATGAACTAACACTTTATGTTGCAGTGACTGACAAGACATGAAGGGACGAACCGATAGCCTCGATAATGTACTAAAACCTGTTGCATGACCTCACAATTCAACATGACCAGGAGATACAAGCAAAAAGACTACAAAAATAATCGACTATGATTCTTTTTATATGCCTTTTTATGTGTACAGTATGAAAGTATAATGAAAATCATAATAAAATATGAAATTATTCAATTATATTACAAACTTAGAGGTCAAACAAAGTTAATAATTGTGATGCTTTTGGGTCTTTTCGTTCTTTGCTTTAGAAACTCTCCATAGGAGGAAAAAATGATGAAAATATTAATGTTAACGAAAATATAAATTATATATACCAACAACGTGCCTATATGAGTGTCACTGTGGGCAATGGCTTTATAAATTATTTTATAAAGCCATCAAATCACTGAAATTTAACAAACAGGACGGAATTCATAGTTACAAGATTAGGTTTCATTACTTACGCTGGCAGTTCTTTGCTGTTATAGCATCTCCATAGTAACCATCAGCACAGCTGTCACAAGTCATGCCCCCGTAACCTGGGCGACATCTCAGACACCGGCCTATGATTGGATCGCAGCTGCCAGGTACCGATAAATCCAGGTTGCTATTGCATTCGCAGGGCTGGCAGGATCCCCCCGGTGTACTGGGCTCTCCGTAATATCCATTCGAACATCTAGGAGGCCACAAAGATGTAAAACAAGCGATTATTCAATATGAACACGATAAGCTGGAAACATATGATCAGTGGTAACAAAATGTGAATATTGTGCACACATCATTTCAAAACACGTAGCAAACATGCAGGTAAATCCTGCAAAATTCCCAAAAGATTTTATATTTATGTCTTATGTAACTATAAACATAAATACCAAGATGGATGTTAAATAAAATCCCAATTAGATCCTCCATGCTTTATCAATTTCCATGTTTCTTTATATTTTGCAGTTTTTGGGACATCTTTGAGCTACAGTCTTTCGGAAGAAGGAATCTTCACACCAGACGTTAAGATCATGTGGGTTTAAGGATGTATGAAACATAAAACATCATAAGTAGTTCAAATCAATGTCTCCTTGACTGTTTTTGTTTTGGAGTATCTTGATATTTGAATAACAACATCGCCTTGATATATATATATATATATATATATATATATATATATATATATATATATATATATATATATATAT
>JAOWBL010054587.1:6078-23403 GCA_028564865.1 Zenarchopterus dispar | reverse complement strand
CATCGAGGCAGTGAATCCATTTTACCTTTCACCCCCAACAGTTAGACAAACTGGCCCAGGAAAGAGGAGGACACAGTAGTAACCATAGCAACATAATTTACATCAGTTGAAGTAAAGGTGACGGAGAAATGGTCATAATAGAAAATTACAGCTTTATTGTTGTGGAACGGGTGTGATATTTCACACAAGAATTCAATTCTTCTAACTGCAAATTTGTAGTTATAAAGAAAGCCCGTATGAAAGTTTCATCTGGTATTCTTAGAGATTAGATATTCTCTACAGAGCTTTCATTATAACACGGTTAAAATAATAAAATAAATAAATAAATAAATACAAAAGTATAAAACCATAAAGAAAACCATGCCAGACAAAATAAAGTTTATAAACATTTATACCAGAGGAGTCTTAATAATGTTGATCAGGGTTGCTCAGTCCTGCATCCTGAAGCTGCCCTGAATGTTTGAAATGTTTTCCTGCTTCAAGACACCTGATTCAAATGAATGGATCATCATCAGCTTGTCATTAGGTCTGCACAACGCTGTTAATGACAAATTTATTCAAATCAGGTGTGTTGAAGAAGGGAGACATCTAAAACCTGCAGGGCTGCAGCCCTTGGCATGGAAAAATTAGTCTCGGCCACTCTGACCTGTGTCATGAGTGCAGTTTACTGCCCGTCTCTGTCTGAACAAGATCTGTTATGGAAATTCAGTCTTGTTTCTTCTTGTTTATGCACATTCAGTTCTCTGTCCTTGGGTTGGTGTCTGGGAATATTATTATTTTGACACCTGTTATTTTCACATAGCAAGATTGTTATGACTGTCAGCATGAAGCTTCTGCCTCTGTTTAAATCTCTGTGTTCTGAACAACTTTGTCACTTCTGCATTGAAACTTGAGATGTGTGGTTTGACCCTTTTGCATGCAAAAGCTAATTAAATAATTGGAGCCATATTGCCAAATCTTTATTTTAGAGTGTTATTATATTATTTCAGTCTTGTTCAGGTATTGCAGTCACCTAGTGGTTCAAATGTATCATAGAGAGGTATTAGATGCTTTTTTTTTTTTTACCACAACAGCCCTCAAGGATCATAACTGGGCAACCTTTAGTTTCTGAATATATGTTAGCCTGCTAGCTGAGCTGTAATGCTATTAAATACACCATCCTTCCAAGAGTGGAGGAACTGAACTATGCTCCTCAACCCCACCTCCATGCACCCATCATCCAAAGTATGTTCTTCTAAGTCAAACTTCTATTCTACTTATTGAATGTAGTAAAATTTATTGCTGTGTTAAAGTTTCCAGCACATGTTGTGAAACAGCTTGAATTGGGATTTTAGCTGTTTAACAGATTAAAAAAAAGGTCCACTTTAGAAGAGCAGGGACTGTGGTGTTGGAGTTTTAGACAACAAATGTCAACTCAAGTTTATTAAAACCAGTATCTGATTTTGTTTTCAATCACAATTTACTTTTTCTTTAACATGCTGTTTTTGGTTTGATTTGGTTTAGGACCAAAAGCAACCCGGTTAGATTTAGGCTTCAAAAATGACTCTGTTAGGAGGAGCCCAAAATAAATTACTTTAAGACATCTGGTGTATTCTGTAAAAATGCTCTCCTTTTTTTCTTTTTTCTTTTTTTTTTTTTTTTGTATCTCGCCAAGATTCAAGTCCTCTTCTATCTCCAAATTCTGTATCATGGATCATGGTGAGAACAGTGATATTCTGACTTTCTTTAGACCAGTCTCTCCCTCCTTATGAGCTCGATATAGTCCGAATCAAAGAGGGAACCTTGAAAAATGCTTCATAGCTGTAATCCACATGATAGATCACAGACGTGGATGATATTAACTTATTTAACCCAGTGTTTGCAAAGTTATATTAAATCACAGCATACTGAAGTCATCTGCAAGCATTTAGCTTGTGAACCAGACAAAATTACGTAAAGAAAGCAAGAAAAAAAGCTACCTGTGAGTTAAATTTCACAGAGGAGATACAAGCACTGCATCCAATGAAAATTAGACATGTCAAAAAAAAAACAACCTTCTGTCATCTGGTAAGAACTTGCAGTGCAACAACACAGGAACCCTTTCAAGTCAAAGGCACACACACCATGTAATATCATACACGGCATCTGCGGTGTATTAAAACGACTTGAACACACCATAAAGCCCATAAAGCTTCTACAGTACAAGGTGGCCTGGTTTAGATGGATGCAAGACTGAGACAGTTATGATACATCAAAAAAGGAAAGATTTGGAGAGATTGGTGGGATAATCATGCTGTGAGAAAAACAGAGGAACCTTATAGTGGTTAAGATAAAGAACTGATTCAAAAGTCTCACCGAAGAGAAGAAAATAATTAGGAAAATATGCAAAAAGCTTCCTTGAGCATTTACAAGACACAGATGCTTCATTGTGTGGTTTTGGCTCGTCAGTGCTCTGTGAAATATTGCTGTCTCTGTAGGGCATAAACTCTCCATTCATATATGACTTTGAAATCAGGAACACAGTCTCTGAGTGCTGTGTGTTATACTTTGTGTTGAGTTCATGGACTGCAAGAGGATGACAAAAAGGAGAAGATGAGAGACCCACAAATTATGCATATGTGCATGGGCAGAAATTGCTATCGCTGCCTTTTTTGAAAAGCCACTATCACGGTACCCATGTGGAGGGAGTTTTAAACAGAGAGGAGACCAGATGTGAAACCTGGCAGACTTGAAAAAAATTTGGAGGAACATTTGTTTTCTTTTCTCTTTTATTTTGAATTGCATGCACTTAGCATTTATGCACTTTTATGAACTTTTACTTGCTTTTATGCTGAGCTATTTTTAAATCAAATGCTTCAAACAAAAATAGGTTGAGGTGCAGCTAAGTACTGCCCTTACAATCTCTTGGGCAACAAAATAAATAAATAAATAAAAATTAAAACTGTCAAAAAGTTCTAGGATCCATTCATGTTGTAATAAAACCCCACCAATTAGATTAGAGCCCGGTTAGAGGTTAGAAAACACACATTTCCTTGATTTACCACGAGGGGCTGAGTCCAAAAGTGAGTTATTTTCCAATAATCCTCACGTTCAAATGCACAACTTTGCAGCATAAACATATTTTCAGCCTGCAGTCGTTGGTGTCAAACAGCTAACTAGCATCACTTTTTCTACTTTTGGTGAGCTGTGACACACAGATGTAATGTTGGTTTAATATCACCATATAGGATTATCTGCTATATCAGATTTCCACTTCTTTTAAGCTTAAAATCATTAAAAACTTGAAAGCATGAAACCGATATAAATGCTAAGACATTTACAGTTTGCATAAGGGATTAAACTCTGAGATTAGATTCAATTTGGTGGGATAGAGGGGGCAACTTGGAGTGTCCCATGATGGGAACTCTCCCTGGTCCTGGCTGACACCCACTGGCCATAATTTCTCCACAACAGTGTGCCATGAATGACTTACGGCCAGCGAGAAAGTGTCCAGGGGCAAAGGTGGTTTGCTGCTTAGAGTTATGAAGCCAACCAGAACTCACATGTGTCAATAAGAGATGTTGCTGCTGAAATGAAATGAGAAACGACACTGGATAGATGGATTTAATCAGAACGAGTATAAGGTAACGTTAGGTTGCATGAACTCAGTTGAAAATAACTAGAGTGTGGTGAATGAAGTAAGATGGATGGGTTCCAGCTAACTGCCAGACTTGTTTATTTTTTTTGATTTGCCCTTTTTCGGATAAACCAGAAGGTTAGCTACAGTCAATCTGGCAACAGCTGGAACTCCCACAACAGGGCTTTGAAAACGGTCTTCAGAAATTCAGGGGTGACATCACAGAAAGATTTGTTCACTTCTTTTAGTTTATGATTCAAGCTCAACCACCAAAATACCGCTTGTCAAAACAGATAATCTGATGGGGGGAAAAAAAGACAGGTGAGGAAAGTTTTGTAAAGAGTGTCTCGAGAACAAAACAAAGAACCTTGCAGAACGCAACTAGATTTAATAGACTTAAACAATGTTCTTCTGATCACGTGGGTCTCCTGATATGACCTTCAGAAATGTTAAAGCCAAGAATGAGGCATATGTGCTTGCTTAAAATATCAGTCGTTAGAATGTGGTATATATCTTATGAAGCCTGAATTATGATCAAGCTTTCCACTAAGAGCATCTGTGAGCCAGAGCCAGAGTTTGAAAGAGCACAGCACAAACCCCCTCAGAGGCAGCTCTTTCTTTTCCGGTGAGGCCAGCACACCGCATGCTGCAAACTCAGTAAAAACAAATACACCTCAGCTCGTACTGAGGTTGTAACAGTACACAAGACAGCAAATTTAATTTTCTTGCCCCAATTTCATCAAACAAGCGAGCGTGACTGTGTGCTGTGTGCTGAGACGTTTAGCATTCCTCATCCAAGGCAGTCAGTTTGTTTGGATGTTTTTGTAACACATGGATAGAGTTAAAAAAAAAAAAGTAGCCAAGATTTATGTCATTCAGTAGAGGTTTAGTTGTTGGGTTTTATGAATGTCCTTACAAAACGTCATTGCAATTTGTGCTGCAGTTGTTGAGAGTTAGCAGTTTATCGGTGTCTGTGTCCAGAGGGTAGAGAAATATTTCTGTCTTGCAGACTAAAAGGTGCCAATGACAACCCCAACTGTATACTTATAGTATCATGTGTCTGATAAAAGCTAGATGTTGTAGTTGCAACCAAATTATGACCTCTCTTCATCAGACTACAAGCAACTTTTTAAAACTCTGGCTATTGTAGATCCAAAACTCACCCTTGTTGCTGCACTCCAGCCGAGGTTTGGGAAACATGTAGGTGCGGCACATGGACGTGGCTTCCGACTTCCCTTTCTTTGGTGGAGGCCTCCCTCCCGCTTCCAGCACAGCTTCTGGCCTTCCATTTTCCTCACACAAATCCACCTTCAGCTTTTTCAGCTTCTGCCCTTTCAGTGAAGGAGGCCCTACACACCTAGCGTAGTTGCCAAGGTTACGGTTGCTAGGCACCTGCAGGGTCCGGACCAGGCTGTCCAAGGGACACTGGCAGCTCCAGGGGTTGTCATAGATACGGAGGTAGGAGAGGCGTGGCAGAGGGAGCAGGACCTCCTCCGACGCTGTTTTTAGACGGTTGTGCTGGAGGAGCAGGGTGGTGAGCTGGGAGAGGCCACTGAATGCATCATCCTCCACCATGGAGATGATGTTCTGCTGGAGGTCCAAGCTCTTCAGCTGAGTGAACTGGGCAAACATATTGTCCCGCAAAACCTGAAGGGTGAAATATAAACTGAATTAACCAGCCGCCATAGCTGATGTGATATGAGTTTCTGTTTACCAGTCCAATTTCCTTGGTATAATTGAAATACTTCAAATTTATATAAAGTGCTTCTAAAATAGATGAAAATTTCCATTTCTGTTTTTATTGTCCTTGCAGTGTTTCTTATAGAGCACCAATCGAAGGTTGTTCTTCCTGAGCATTCCCAGGAAAAACTGTGTTTACTGTGACTTCTTGATGAAAGCTGCAGGTCAGCGCTCCAAAGAGTCCTAAAGTCCCTCAACTATCACCCAATTCCCAAAGAAGTCCACCAGCAGTAGCCTGAATGATTGTTGTGCAGTAGCACTCAATTCTGTTATCATGAAAATTGTGCTGAAAAAGTGTTTTGAAAATTTAGTCTGGCCTCCTGAACGTGTTTGACGCACCAGTTTGGGATAACAGGTGGACAGAAACAGTCATGGAAACAGTTCTACTCTGTCTCACAGGAGTAAGACTTTGTGGACATTAGCACCGTCTTTACCAGAATCTTCCCCTCCAAAATGTTTGTCGAAACCTGTAGGACAGCTTTCCCTCCATCTGCCTCTGGATTGAAGACTGTCTCATGGGTCATTTCAAAAGCCGTCAGCCTCAGCAGTATCTCCCTTCAGGGACGGGGTGGTGCAGTTGTCTATATGTCACATGGACAATAACATGATCTTAAACACAGCCAAGGCCATGTTTGTAGTCAACACTGTGCGAGATGGCTGAGTGAAACAAAAATCTGTTAAACAGCTTTGCTGTAAAAGCTTACTTTTATTTAAATATACAATAGCCCCAAATGTATTTTCTATTGTTTAAGGCCAGTATGCAATAAATAACAGGATATACTACCAATATGATGGCTGATAAAGCTCAATATAAGATATGAAGAATATGCCCTGATGGTCCGACTGAATGTTCAAAGTGAGAATAATAGTTTGGCCAACATGTGTTGGTTAAAACAAGTTGAATCAGAAGTTCTCAGAAGATTGGTTTCTGTGTGGACCCAATCTGTTTTGACAAATGAATGAGAAAAAAAAATACTGTAAAACCATTTTTCATTGAAATAATCAAGCTGTTAGGTAGCACAGTAGTAGGCCTGTTCATATGGGATTTACATAAAATATAATATATCAGAAATCCTCATCTATGTATTCCCTCTAATAAATACATGATCTAAAGGCTCTTAATTGGTAAAGCAGGGCTTCTGTAATCACATGTTTTAGATCTTATTTGCAATTTCTGGTCTATTCTGCTCCTTAACCACTCCATTACACTCCACCAAGCCGGTTGATTAAAATGCTTTTTGAAGTATTTCACCGTACCATAGGCTACTTTGTTTTGATGGCAAGTAAAGTTGCAGATTTTGCAGTTAGGACAACTGATGTGAACTACAAAGCAGGATAAAAGTATTTGACAGATTAATAGATGTATTAAAAGTTTCATAGAACACTGCAGCTTGAAGCTTTGATCCCAGATTATAGCTTTAATAAACACATTTTAAATGCTACATAATGTCATGGAAAATAATTTCATGCACAAATAAAACTTAATCAAGTTCTTCCTCTTGGCTTCACTAATCATATTAATTTTGTACTACTTTGATCTACATATAACTCGTCCTTCTTCATTGATTACCATACCGGCAAAATATTTAACTTCTTTTTAACTTCTTCTGCACCTGTGATCAACACACATCCTGTTTGTGCATGTACACACACTTACACAAGTCTATGTACACACAAAGTGTGTCTTTGATCTTGGCCCAAAAGAAATGGTGCACAGATGCTGATGGTATCAACAAGTTGGCTGGATTTATATTCAGGGTAGAGTACGTAATGCAAGGTGATTCCTTCTTTTATATTTTTGTAATTTTTTGTATAATTGTTGTAAATATCCTTAGTAAATGTTCATCCTGCCTCTGTAAATAACTGAAGAGCTATGCATGTGTGCTCTTGGTTAGAGCTAAGGTGTGAATTCTGATTAGGTTAAGCATTAATTTGCCCAATCGCTCAAATCCTTTTTCTCTTGTTCTTATAAATTAATGTGGTCCCTCTGGATGTAACTTTGATTTCTAGGTACCAAAGTACCAATAGATGCAGAATAAAGTGCATATGGACACTACTGGATATGCATTCAACCAACCAATCAATCAATCAATCAAAAAAAAAAAAATAATAATAATAATTAGGCATAAAATCCTGTTATCTTTTTCGTAGTAAAAGCTTGTTGATCCAAGGTCTTATTAGTAATGCAGCCAGTTTGGTTGTTTTGATATCGTAGCCCATGGATGATTCCACATGAGTCATTATACAAACCCACCCCATTGTCATTGGCTTGGTACATTGCATCGGTAGACATGGCTATGACTATGGGAGGTATCAGACCTATTTCATTGGAAGCAATTAATGTGAAGTGCATGAGTATTGTACTCACCAGGCATGTTTAGATTAGGTTAGGGTTATAAACTGGTAATGGTAAAAATTAGGGTTATGGTTTGGTTTAAAGTGTACACAGGGAACTGAAGCCAAGGTACAATCAATGGTGTTCCTTTAAATGCTGAGTGGAAAGATTTTTCTAAAATATCAGTCTAAATTTCATTTGAAGGAATATTTTATTATCTTTAGGAAACCTTGTCTAGCTGTAATGATTTCCCATCCCTACTAATGACCAAGTAAGAGTTGGACTCCCCTCTTGTTACAGTGGTGGATCAGTTACATTGCTCTGTCGATGGGGCTACCAGGAGAGTCAATATGGACACCATGGTAGAGGCAAGTACGAGACTCAAGAAAGCGTTGACGGAGGAGAAAACTAGAAATGACTGAGCAAGAGTTACCCTTGAACAGCCTGGGTGCCATAAAAACCAGCAGCTGATCTTAATGGTGGCCATTTTAGTCAAAGCACAAAAGTGCTTTTCTGATGAATCCCAGAAGTGAGGCTCTGCTCCAATATAGACTCCACCACAGGATCTATTTTGATGTTCAGAGCTGCTTGAACTGCATCAATTTAAACACAGCAGACACATATGTTAACTTGTGGAGGCCACGGCCAATCAAAGCAGAGGGTCTCAATTGAGATTTCAACCACATCTAAGAAGAGTTTTTCTACTTCTTCTTTGAACCCTTCGTATTCTTAGGCTTCTTGTTACTTTTTCTTTATCTTGCCATTGGGATTGCTACATCTATCACAATTGGCCATTCAAAACCCCAAACTCAGCACAGTATGACAAGAGAAACAACAGCTATGAACATTTTTCAACATAATCTGGTAGAACAAAAGTTGAAATGAAGGTTTAACTGTATTTCTTGATAGTCCATTCATTTGATTTTATTTAGTTATATGTGAGCTCAAATAAAGACTTCTTTCTTTTGTATGAGTTCTTCTTGTCCTCCCTCTACTATATATTCAGAGAGGTATAGTCCTTCCTGTTGTGTGTCGATTATTTTTTGCTTAGCTTCTTCCTGCTTGCCAGAAATATTAAAGTTCTTTGTGTGGACATTCAATCTTGTCCTACTGGTCTAATGTCAGCAGTCACATGTACGCTGATTTTTGCACCATGCAAATTGAATTTGGGCTGAAAATACCTGAATCTTGTTTCTTGCAAGCAGCAGGTGGTCGATATCTTTGGGCCAGTCCTGCATCACAGTGGTCAGCTGCCTGTCCTGGCAGTCCAGGTACTTCTCTCCCTGCTCAACGTACTCCTTGCACTCCTGAGTTTGACGTCTCATGACCCCAGCCCTGCCTTTTCCTCGTATATGTCCCCTGCCACCCCGCTCCACAGCCTTTGATCGAGGGCCTCTCCTGGGTTCTGCTGACCGGATGAGCAGCAGGATAAAGAGGGTAGTGAGGAGACGCATGGTGGGAGAGATGAAGAGACAATGTCAGGGCTCTTGGTAATCTGGCTTTTGGAAAGTGGATGTGAAGGGACACAGGAAGCCGGTCACAGCTGTGTGCACAAAAAAAAAAAAAAAAAAAAAAGAAACACAAAAAAGAAGACATGAGGTTTCTCCTACGGCCAGCTCACAGAAAAATCACATTTGCATTTGCAGCACATCTGTAGAAGTTCAAAGTTCATCATTTGCAATGATTTACAATTAATCTTTTCTGCAGTAGCAAATATAAATATTTCAAACAAAATCAAGTTCTTGCAGGAGAATAAGTCAACGATAGTTATATTTCCATCACTTTAGAAAATGCACAAATTGTAAGTCTGAAAATAAAATATGTAATGTATATAAGTTAATATCACAAAAATGAACATGCATCTAAAAAAACATTTTGGTGCTTGCATGAGGTTTTTTTTTTTTTTTTTTTTTGACTCATCAAAAAAAAAATTATTTGATAAAATATTCCAATAGAAACACATTTTTCTACTCCCATGGCACATGACATACCAAACTCTGGTTGTCATGTCCTAATGAAGAGAAAACCCAAAAGAGAAGTAAGTTTGTACTGACTGTAATGGAAATGCTGTAACTGAAGGTTTCAGTTAAAGTTCTACAGTTAATGAGACTAATTTATCTGGCTGACACATGAGGACAAGAGTGTCCATGGACTGTGATGTTTGCAGATGACATTGTGATCTGTAGTAAAGAGCAGGGAGCAGGTGGAAAAAATACCTAGAGAGGTGGAGATAAGCACTGGAGAGATGGGGAATGGAGATCAGTCACAGCAAAACGGAATATGTGTGTAGAGGAAATTACGAGGATGGAAGTGAAGAAGGAGTTTATTCGACTATTCGGTGTACAAATGAGTGCTAAAAAGAGGTGAAGAAGTGAATGCAGAGGAAAAGGAAAGATTAAGGAGATGGTAAACGGTAGTGAGACCAGATCTTCTCTATGGCCTGAAGACAACAGCACTGATCAAGGACATGAAATAGATAGAGTTTATTGTCTAAACAATGTTGTCTTTATTGTTCACTAAAATTACGCAAATTAAAAACCCCATCTAGGGCACACAAACCTACAAATGGCAATTTATAAAACTATTTAAAAGATTGTGCAGTGTCTCTTTCACACAGTTCAGAGTTCTTACTGAAGTGGGAAGGAAAAAATTCTTCTAGATGTTCTTCTGGACCAGTGGGAGGATAGACGAAGAGCGAGCACATCAGAGGAACAATCAGGGTTAAAAATCTTGGAAAATAACCTTGATTGAGATGGTTTGGACATGTAAAGAGAGATGGTTGGTGTGACAGAAGAACAGGCAGAAGACAGGATGAGGTGACAACAAATGATCTTCCGTGGTGACCTTTAAAGGAAAAGGCTGAACAAAGGAGAAACTGTAACGTTTGCAGGGATTTGTCAAGGTGGCATTTAAGATGTGGGCACCACACATGCTGAAAGAATTAGTGGAAAGTTTCTGAGAAGCAGATTGGGGAGTGGATAAAATAAAAAAACAGGAAAGTGCTTTAGAGGGAAAGATTTTGGTTTCATGTCAACATCTAAAATGGGTTTGTAATAAAGTGCTATTTTCTTCATTCACTATCTTCAGCTGAACAAACCTAGAGTTTCCGCTTTCTGGCTAAACTTTTCTTTTTATACATCCTCATAGCCACAAACATTTTCTTTCTTTGTTAAGAAGTGTTTGTGTATCTTGTATTCTACAATAATATACTTTCTGTGACTGCCTTTTAAACAAGACATCTGTTGTGTTGTGTCAAAGGCACTTCTTCAGATGTGATGGGGCACATCTTCAGTGATGTTCCTCGGGTCATTAAGTATTTTATATCTTTCGACATCATACACCCTCATTCTGGTGACCCAGCTGGTGAAGCTGACTTGTGCCCCAGAAGCACTAACTCACGGCTCACTCGTCTTGAGCCACAGCCGTCTGGAGGCACTTTCCGCTGCCTCCAAGGTAAAGTTGATGGCTCTCCTTTTAGCCGCTCCAGTGATTACAAGCAGGATGTGGACGTGCATAGCAACCAGACCAGCAACGCCTTTACACCCCACTTCATGGGTGTCCTTCAGCCTGTCCTGCACAACTCCACCAGTCCTGGTACTTGGACTACTTCCATTCATCCACGTCTTTGATGGGGTCCTCTCAGGGATCTGTGAGCTCCATCAGCAGCACCTACTTTGCAGTGACTGATGTCAGCACCATGTCTGGCTTCAACAAAATAGTTGTAACATGGCCCAGGAGCTAGAGCTGTCTGCCCAGATCAACTCCAACACCCCCTCCCCCAGCCTGACACCAGGGTAAACAGCCCAGCTGCAGGTTTGTGCTGGACCCCGATAAAACTGCCAGTACTCTGGCTGAAGGCCGTTTCTCGTAGACCTCCTGGACCAAGATGTTGAGTTGCTGCAGTTCTGCCTGCCAGATCTCTCTTGTGAAATATTGCACTTGACATTTAGGATGTCTTCAAGGTAGCTTATGCTTGTTTTGCTTGTAAATTCAAACAAGACCTCTCTATACAATATGGCAGATTCAAAAATGTATATCAGTCTGCCTCCACTACTTAATGCCTTTAATCATCGATGTTGCCATAGAAACAACATCTAGGCACTTAAAGATCACTGAAAGCAAATTTAGTTTTCCTTTAAAAATATACACATGTAAGAAAATTACTACTGAAGAGATGTACAACTATCATCATCTCAGAAAACGAAAAAGAGCTACCAAACTGAATTTTCCAAGACTGAAAAAAACTTGCATTTATAGATGATTAATGATATAGCAAAATAAGTGAGTCATGGGTGCCTTGTGCGATCAGAGGTATGATGGTAAGACCCACAGGTCTGCCAAAAAACACCGTCCACTCACACAGACACATGTGTAGACTGACTCAGTCCAACTGTATCAAACCACAGCCCTCTTACTGTCTTCCAGTCTCGCACAGTGGAACAAGTCTGTCAATGCACATGGTTTCATTGTGAATCACAGACTGGGTTTGTTAGCTTGTTGGAGACAGAAGCAACTGAAAACGTGCCTGGATGTGTTTTATTTCTCAGTGAGCATTCTTCTGTCCAACTGCACCAAACGAAGTAAATATTTAAAGTTCAGTTTCCTTTAGTAAATAATTAGATGCAACAATAAACTTTTTCGTAGTGAGCTGTTTCTTTCAGTCCAAAAGGAAGTTTATGATTTGGTCTTGTGAGGCACTGATTTTTATTGTCTTTGTTTTCCTTCTGTGTCACTACTTTGGCACAAGCGTGTTCTGTCTTTGTCATATGTTGGGTACAGTGCATCAGAAGTAGAGCACCAGTTCTCATTTCTGTGTTACGTAATTATTAAACTGATGAGAGACATGGTTCAGCATTAGGTGAGACTCCTGCCAGTACAAACTCCAAAATAGCCTTGCCTTAAAGCTGGAAGGACACAAAATGAGGTCTTGGGTAGACCCAGACACATCACATCTCTCTAAGTGTTCAGCTGTAAATTCTTTCAGGATGAATCGCTTGGTTTAGGTGCTGAGTATGCAAAAATGGGAAAAGATTAATGTAAGAGAAGAAAAAAAAAGTTAGATGGAATGATGCAGTACATTTACCAGAGCCAGATCTGCAAAAGCTAAAAGGTCAAAAGTATGTGAAAAACATCGGCCTCTCTTTCTTCTTAAACCTGGAGATCCTGAAAAAAGGTACATCATCTTGCACCACTAACGGAGCTCCAGCCACTAATTTTAGACTCGCCTCCTGATTTATGAGGCACAAGTTTAGGGGATTTTAAAAGTCAAAGAGAAACATCTTAAATTGTAGTTTTATGGTTGTGCTATAATCCACTGATTAGCCTGCAGTCTTACGGTTCATAAAGTCTGGTGACAACTTTTTCTGTCAAGAGGACAACTATGTCCACCAGTAACAAGAAAAGATTCAAAAGTGAGCTGCTTTTTGCTTTTTTGTTTGTTTGACTAACTTCAACCAGTTCAAGTGCAATGATGCTTCAGCCTTGTTCTTGGTGCTTTGTAAACTGCCAGAACACACACAAATAGCCAAATATTCCCTAACCTTAGGAAAAATAACTAAAAAAGAGCAAAAATCATAGAATCTCTTTACAGGATCTAAAAGCAGGTGTCACTGAGGCCATGCTGTACCTATCAGAGCAGTATGAATTACCTTCACATGGCGTGGTTTCTTATGTTTCAATCGAGAACTGAAGAAAAAAAGAAGCCTTATATATTCAGATCAGATATTATCCTGATTTCAAACTTAAAGTAATCCTAAAATCCCAACAGCTGCTCCCTCAGAAGAATCCAACAAAGATACATTCAGCATGTCAATTAAACCTTCATTTTCTTTGATGTTTGTGGAATTAGGCTTCACCTAGCTGCTAAGTTAACTGAATGTTGTCAGTACCCAGATGAAAGACACATCTGGGCCTAAAGCGGGCTACTTGCAACAGTTATGGCTCTGTTAGGGCAAAGGCAAATGTCACGTGGGCCAGATGTGGGCCAAAGTAGTGCTATGGAATGACACGTGTGGGCCAAACAAGCCCCAAATGTTACAAGTCAGCTTTGACGTGGGCCATGGTGATTGTTGTGAGCCCCAGACCTCAAAGGGACAAATAAAATACAGATTTGGGCCCCTGTGGCAGGATAGGGAGTTTGGCTTAGGCAGTCATGCTCACCCTGAATTAATGCCTTTGTTCAAGCACAAATGTGAGCCAAAACAAAACCCCAAAAAAGTATTCCATACTTCCTCTGTGACCTTCTAGTGAAAATGCAAAGATTGCATTGATCTTCTGATTCAATTTTTCTTGTTAGAGTCTGGCATTACAGTATATACAACACATGTTGTTTGTCATTATTGCTCTCTGGTGCTTGTTATAGTTCATCTCCAGGTTTTATGTCACTCAAATGAGAAACAGAATCGAAGTTTCCAGTTATAAACAGGCTGATGTGTCCATTTACTACTACAAAAAAAAAAAAAAAAGTTTAAAAAATATCTCCACATCCTACACATCATTAAATAATTGTGGACCGTGGCTGGTCCTGCTGGGTCCTTTTCCACATCACAGATGCTCAGCAGGAGAAGTCCAGCCCCTCTGAGAAGATTACAGCCATGGTCAGTCTGCAGCTGCCACCACACATTCCAGCTGTGGCCATAACAAGTGCACTCAGGCCGAACCGAATTCTGCGGGTCATCTAATTGCCCCGGCAAGCTCAAATTAGCCCTTTCAGTCTGGTGTTATTTCCCAGTCGAGGCCGTGCTGGTCAGTCTATGCCAACCAAAAACAGTCTGAAAATAAAAAGCGTCTCCCTTCAAGTGTAAACATCTAGCGGAAAACCCTCACAGCTGTGGTCAGCTACTTCCTCATAGACCGATATACATATTGTTTTTTGGGGTTTTTTTTGGCTGTCTTTGCCATCTGTCTTGAAGCAAAGTAAAGTTTGATCTAGAAATAAAATCTGGTAGCAGCATGTCTCTGTTTGGATGGTATAAAAATAAACCCCTGAGAAGAATCTGAGAACCCTGTTGGGCGGACACAAAGATGGGAGGAAAAAGTGAGAAGTTCCTTCTGTGTGTCAAAGAAAATCCAAACATATTCCAGTCTTTAGTACTTTATATACCTCATAGTCACTGTTTTATCCATTTTTAGCAAAGAGTGTAGTTTAAATAACATGGGATTACACTGTTGGCATCAGGTGTATTTCAGACACTACTGGAAATGTTTCTAGCTCAGCTGCACAAGGAGATTCCAATCAGACAACATGGACAGGAAAAACCCCTCAGAGAAAAGGACTTGTAACCGTGACAGCATCATTATATCATCCGTGATAGAGATTTGGTTACCAGACTTCACTGAACGAAAAAGACACACTTGCTGTACGAAACTACTGAGCAGATGGAAAAATTGTGGTGATTCGCTGTATTCCTTATGAATGACTTTTCAAACTGTTTACCAAGTCAGCCTAAAGAAACAAACTGTCAGCTATTACTCATCATTTGCTGTATTAATCTCAATCACGATGAGCCAGTGAGTCAAAAGCTTGGGCCTGCTGTGTGTCTTTATGTTGAATGTTTTTGTTATTAAATAATATTTTTCATTTACTTGGTTTTATTACATACAGACACACAATTCATGGCTAAGACTGAGATAATTTCATCTGGACATCAGCCAGGACATGAAGAGGTTGAGCCCAAGGGGCTACAACTGGTGCAGTTCCTTGAATCACCACTAGGGTCAGACTCAACTACTCTTTTGCCCACTTTATATGGTTTAACAGCGCTGCCAAAGGACTGGATATGAATGTGCAAATGTGTGAATGCAGCTGCGGAAACACACTCAAAGTGTGTGAAAGTATATGTCAGTATATTTATGCAGACAGACACAGAGACAGGCCTACTACGGAGAACCTAAACACAGATAATGAAAGGAGGGGAAAAATGAGAGATGAAGGCACAGAAAGGTGCTTTGTCTGATTGTGTGTTTTGTGGACCGTCTGTGTGGGCTCAAATGGGTCATTTAGCCTCACCAGGTTTTTCTCTAACACCATCACATACCACCTACACTGGAAAAGAGAAGTGAAAGAAGATAAATAAAGATTAAAGGCGTCATTTACAGGCTCAACACATAGATGTTTCATCAAACACATCAGCTCTGTGGACAGCAACAATAAATTTAACTCAAGAGGATATGAAAAATAACAAGCTGCCTTTTGGACCATGCTGAGGAGGATGGACGTTTTAGCACAGAGAGACAGCAGAAGCCAACACACACAGACCAATAACTGCTTTTTTATTCACGCCACCCACAGAAATACAATCTAGTGTCATGAGAACTCTGCACCACTTGGTTGAGACAGTCCCCACTATCTGAGCTGGGCTTTTATCAAGTCACCTAAGAAATGTAGAAAGGAAGGGGGGAAAACACCACAGCATTAACAGAGTGGAAAGGAAAAACAGGTGCACAAATATTTTCATTCCATATGTGGCAGGGGCGCTTGAGAAACTCAGAAGAGTCTTCTCCAAACACAACATCCCAGTGCACTTTAAACCTAAGAACACAATCAGACAAAAACTGGTTCAACCTAGGGACAAAACACTCAAAGAGGAATCGAGTAGTATTCTGCTGTACATGCAGTCAAGTGGCATAGAGAATCCACAAATCTTTGTATAAGAGAGACCAAACAACAACTCCATAAATGAATGGTACAACACAGTAAAGCCAGCTCCTCAGATCAAGATCCAGTAATCCATCTGCATCTCAAGGATAAAAGATGCTCTTTTGAGGACAAATATGTGCATATTCTGGACAGAGGCAGTTTTACAGAGGTGTGAAATAACCAGTCCGTGAAACAGAGGTCATAGCTCCAAGTTTCACCCATCCAGCCCTTCCAACGCAGCCTTGACTTGGATTCATTTATTCAAAAGATCTCACCATGTTAAATACTGTGGGTAATTCTATATGTTGAACAACAACAACAACAACAAAAACCCTAAAAACACTTTAAACAGGCTTTTTAAGACTATCTGACCTGGATGACTCATAATCTTAACCCACATATTAATACATTCATGATTTGGGTGGTACTAGTGGACCTTGACCTGCCTTAATAGTCATAAATAGACTTTTTTTCATCTTTATTCCTGCAGGAGTCCTTGTCACCTAGTGTATGAACCTCTCCTCTTTATTATTCATGACTTTGATAAAATCTCTAGTACAAAGTGAAAGGCTTAATGTAAGTCCACAAAACAGAAAATGTCATGATGTCAGGAAAAGGTCAAATCCCCCAACCGTGGAAACCGGAGGGAGACTTGATTGGTTTCAGGTGACATTGCTTTGCCTCTGTAATCTAGTAATGCACAAGAAACATACAAGACCTTATTACAAATATATTAGACTCTATCAGATTAGGTTTGTCTAGCAACACTGCAAAAATAGCCCCTGTAGAGACAAACAGAATATTCTTAATCTAGTTAAAAGTGTCTAAATTAAACCAAAAATAGCTTTTTCCATGGGGTAAGAATTTTATTTTTGATTAGAGTTCTTAAAATTAGCAAAATAGTCTAAAATAGTTTTCTAATTTTCTTGAATCAAGTTTTTTTTCTAACTTAGAAATGGGTTTTTGCAGTGAAATGTTCTAAGAAGGGCTGAACAATTAATCTAATTCAAATCAAAA
>JAOWBL010054566.1:0-23408 GCA_028564865.1 Zenarchopterus dispar | reverse complement strand
ATATATATATATATATATATATATATATATATATATATATATATATATATATATATATATACACACATACATACACAAATTGTGTGGATCAACTTTTTGGCACATTATGCCTCCTCAGTTTTGTTCATTTCTCCAGAAGGCAGGTTTGGCCTGAAACTGAACCAAGGACTTTGAAATAAAGAGGATTGCATCATGTAGTTTTTAACTTCTTCCTTCGTTTGATGCGTACCTTTAGATGCCTCAGTGTAATAGAAAACCACACTTTTATAAAAGTATTAAGAGTTCAAGAGTTTAAAGTTGTATTTTAGTATTCATAATTGATTTGATTACAATCCTGATATAAAAGTGTTACATTCTGGAGTATTTTCATAATTTCTAATGCTGCTGTTAAGAGCTGCAGTGCACAGAGAGATGGGAGATGACTGAGGCTCAACCCGACCACATCAGGACTGCTTGTTTCAATTCCCCTGGCGCCACGACGCCCCAAAGAAGGACTTTGCACCATCAAGAGTCTCAAATGATTAAGTAACACCAGTCCCCGGTTCTTTAAACTGTGTGATTTATGGCTAATAATGTGGTGGTTATCATTCTGCTGATCCACATCTCTGATATTTGGGTTGCTCATTGTCCTTGTCGGTCATCTTCATCCATGTATTCAGGATGACTAGCCCCCTGAGAATAGATTATTGATGTCACTGTCATCAGGCGGTCACCTCGGGGCGCTCAGAGTCGACTCCTCACTGGTTCACAGGTTTTTAATCAAAATAACGTGTGCCAAAAAACAGTGGGAAAAGAAGCAGTGTTGGGAGTACAAAGTGCTGTCATTATTTTATGCAATAATGTGTTACTGTTCCCAGATTCAGCATTAGTCTTTACAGTTACAGCTATTAATTTTCTTTTTAAAGCACATTGTTCTAATTGGGCCAAAGGAAAACCTTGAGCAGGACAAACAAGAGACTTCCTTCTTCTAAAATTACAAAAAACACTATCAACAAGGGTTTCTAGGCTTCAGCAGGTGCGTTTTAGGATAAAATAAAGGCAAAATGATTATTGAAACCAGTTTTAATTACTCTAGACCTAGACCTAATGTTTGGCTGAGCAACACCACTTCCTACCTACTTCTTATCCAATTAGCACCATGTGAACACCAACCCACGTAACCCATGGCAGGGACGTGTTATAGTCCCGTAGAGAGTGTCATTCCTGATAATCGCCTATGATCGAAGCCCTGTAAGTCTACCCCACATCCATTAATCAAAATGCTCCATTGGACAGGGAATGCAGTGCCGTGTGGTGTTTTCCACTGTTAAAAGCCATTAAGCTGAGTTCACCAATGACGCCACAGTGTTCTTCTCATGGAGATAAAATTTAAAAAAAAAAAAAAAAAATGAAACAAATTTCCCTAGAAATGTAACCAGCTGAGTTACCTAAGGGTTGTAACAGTAAAGTTATCCAGCGTTCTTTCATTTTAGGTCTATTTTTCTCCATCTTTGCAGTTAGTGTTGTGATAAGATGTTAATAAAATATCTTTTTTTAAATGTTCTATTGGAACCTACATTAGTCCTAATATGTGTGCATTTGTCAAGAATAATCTTATAAATACTGGGTTAGTAGAATTTACCTGTAGCTTGTAGTGTAATTACTTTTCAGAGTGAATTTTTTTTAAACAACAGATTGTTCTACTGAATTATGTGTAATATGTTTGTTAATATATGTTAATGAAACAAGCACGGTTCTTCATCTTTCAAAACAATTGCAGGTGACATAAAAACAATATTAAGATCATTTAAAATGTGACTGAGATTTCTAAGCTCACCATGACCATGCCATGCATGTATATGCTGCACGAGGAGCATTTCTAGCTTGAAATCACAGTTAACTATCCCCAGTCTCAAAAACATGAAATAAAATTTCATATATAACATACCGAAAATAAAAGAAAGTCAATGCAAAAACCCGAGTTGGTCAAAAATTAACACCTTAAGTTGCGCAGTTATTGGAAATGGGGGTAATTCTAAATTTTATATTTATAGATATTCAAAGGCTGAGCATATTAAATAAGGAAAAGGTACAGGATTACATCTAAGCATTTTAAAAGGGAACAAAAGAATTATTTCCATTGAAACTGCCCTAAATCTGGAGCTTTGATGAGCAGAGATTCGGGGGTTTAATCCATGTCTCCAGGGAAAGTTTAGAAAAGAGAGCCAAAGATGAATTTAAATGATGTTGAGGCTACTACATGTAATAAACTCAGAGCTTCTTGTATGTTTTTTCTTCGGGTGTAAGCTTTTGTAAGAAATTTCATCTGGAAGATTATGTTTTGAGGCACAACAGTGAAAGACGCACATTTCTGTGTCCTTCGCTGCTATTTATGCTAAACCCAGTGGATTTACATGGAACATGTTCCAATAATTTTGTACATGCAGCTACCATAAAACACAAAACATATGTAGAAGGAGAACGGAGAGTCAATAACTAGACCAGGGTGGTCTGATAGACTTTATTAGGGCATTGGAGTGCATATATACATGTGAATACAAGAATGGAAATGAATAGGGTTTATTTTAAGGGAACCATGAAGCTTTCCTTACCCATAAGAAGAATAGATCTCACTGATTTCATTGAAACTGAAACACACACAAATGTTAAATTCAAGTCAGATGGGAGATAAACTCTGATCCTCTCTATAACATGTATGTGTGCAATTTTCCCACAAAACCTGCCCAGCCTCTAAATACAACTTCTATTTCTGTCAAACATAAATCACTTTTTTGTGACAGTTTTACAAAATGCAATGAGATTGCATCTTTGTATGCAGTTATTTTTTTTGTTGTAACATGCAGATAAACAGAAATACCTGTGCAAGGGCATTTCAAACTACAGTTTATCTACCAATTATTAAGTAGCTTTACACTGACTAATGGAATATTTAACAAATATCTACAGCTCAAAAAGAAAAGTGTGAACAATTATTTTAATTACTATTATAGATTAACGTGCTAACATTACAAATTAGCACCACACATTAGGCACAGCTAAGACTAACGAGAATATTACTAAATGTAATTTTGAAATAATTTAAGTTTTTACGTTAGATGTTAATGACTGAAGTTAATGTCTGAATCCCTTTATCTATCCACCAAAAGTCTTGTTCCCTGTCTAACTTATACTACTTTGTATTGAACCATTGTTGGTGTTAAGCAGAAGCTGGGAGGCAGGACTACCACACATAAAGTCCTTTGTACTTAAGCAAAAAAAAAAAAAAAAGAAAAGTCTATTCCACCGCAGGTTATTCAAAAGAAACAAAAACAACTACTTCAGGGACAAAGAACGACACAGGAAAGTAGGAACACAGGAGCACAATGGAGCAGCAAAAATAGAGAGACTGGTTGGAGGAAGGAGGGAAGAAGGACACTGTATTCTTAAGGAGGCTGAGGACGCACAGACGTGAATGATCAGGGAAAGCAGTGTGAAGTGGCAGACAGACCAGAATAAAATACTGGATGAGACTCTAACAAATACCAGAACAACTAGCTGAGTTGCACCTTGCTGTACTCTGGTATGTTGGCCCTCCTTCCAGATTTTCTGACTGACCTGAACTCACATTACCTCAGTCTTCGGAATGAATCCCACTTGTACACATCATCACATCATGACCAAGGTGAGTTTTCAAGTTGTAGCTCCTTGACTGAGCCCTAGGAGCTGAAAAATCCAGAAATGAGTCAGTCTCCATGGAGGCGTCATCTTTTGATTGACAGCTGAAGCATGCAACTTAGTGTTAAGCACTGTCTTGATGCTTGAGCTGTGAATGAAGATCAAACAAATGAAAACCAACTCACTTCCACATTAAGGGTCACGTGGAACTTGTTTCCGTAGCAGTTCCTCGACTGATCACAAGAGGCTGGCAGCAATCTCCATTGACTCCCATGTTAAAATATTGGACTTTAGAGCAGAAATAAATACATTTACAGCCTGGTTTGAAAAATCATTTTGATCTCAATCATTTGATTTCACATCCATAACAATTTTGAGGGGTGTGAATCTTTTTGTATCATGCCAGGAGAGTTTATATAAAGCATTGAATTTATTCTTAAAATGATTGATTGACAGTTGGCTCAGCAAATGGCTAGCCATTATAACTTCCTCATCTGGAATAGTCATGCTACCGCACTTAGCGAAGCAACCAGCCGTTTGTATTAACCCAGCAATGGCTAAACACAACAGTGATATTTGATTTTGCCATCGAATCAATAGGTTAAATGATATATCCTGCTGTAAATGTCTGATGGCAGCTCTGCAGAAATTTTGGTGGGATTGAGCTGAAGGAGCTGGGAGCAAAGCCAACTTTAACTGACATGGTGGGCGTGTTTCTGGTGGTTTCTTAAGCAACGTGGATGCTCCCCACAAGAAGAAAAACTGGCTTCAAAGTTGGTCTTTAAAAACTAATGGATCACATGACCAAATGCTTTATCCATTGTTTTATACAGTTGATGAGAAGGAGTAAAGACTAAGCAGCAGGCAGCTTGTGCTAACTGTGTTGGCGAAATGATCGCAGTCACGCGATTCCCTGGGCTACATCACAGCTGGTTCTTGGCTGTGATGAATCTTTCTCCTTCATCGTAGCCAGGGCTTTATCAGCACCTCTGTAACAGGTGTGTAGCAAGATAAAGCTTGATTAAACTGTGCCCGTATTGAATGTGTCCTTGTGGTAGTTGCATGTTTTGCCCCTGTGAATATGAATTCTCAGTACGATATTCCCAATTGCATGTTCACACAAGAGCTCAATCACCATTGTGTGCACAGCCGTTAAGTAATCTTCACAAAATATTCACTTTTACTGACTTTGAATTTTACATTCTTGCACAAGATATTCACAAGAGGTCGAGGACATTTCTTAGTTGCATTTCATGGGTCAAACCAGTTATGAATCATTCCCTTGAGATTACAGATAACTTTAGCAGCTCTCATATTAATCTACAAAGTCGATATTTTGATATTTGAGTCTGCAGCAAAAGGGTTGACCAGCGTACTGACAACTAATGCTGCGAGTCAGCTTTGTCTAAAACAGCATTAGATGTAAGAATGATCACAGAGGAAAAACTGATTAAAACTGGAGTGCTGTCCCAAAATCCCTTTCCAACTAGACGCCACTTCACAGCTTAATTAACATTACTCTGACGACTCTCTTGAGGGTCATGTGACCTCATGTGTGATCTCAGCTACTTCAAACCACCTGTAATAGATTTAATGTCCGTGAGCATTCACTGTTAGTGCTGGTAAGGCCTGGTCTTGCAGTGACCATTCTTATGATAGCATCTCCATACATAAAGATGATCAGTCTTCCCAAAGTCTAATTTAAAAACTTTACAAACGGTTTAGACCTTTTTCATAAGACCTCAGTGGGGAGTGGCTACAGACAACACAAAGGAGATTCCTGTCTGTTGAAGCCAAAAAATCATGAGAGGATGTGCTGGATGTGTCACTTTACAGAGCTGACATGTTGTAATAAATGTGTGGGTGGAGAAGATGCTGCAGTGAAGTGTTCTGCCATGATGATGCTTTGACAGGTGAAGACCAAAGACTGTATTAAAAAAGCAGAGAAACCCTCTGTGATGTTACCTGCAGGTTTTATGAAGGGTTTTGAAGCCAGTTTTTGGCATGAGCTGACTCCACCAAACTGCAGTTTATCTAAAAAGGGAAATGGGCAGAGCAAACGAGCTCAACAGCTGGTTAAAACACGCCTACCTTATGACAGTTACCACTAGGTAGCTGTTTTAGCTTAGCTGTTGCTAACCATTAAGGTCAGCTAACATTACCTTATGTTCATCCTGATTACATCTAAGTACGTTTCCATTACAGTTTTTCACAAAAGAAGATTGAAACTCTGGATTTGTGATAAAGGTAGAGTTGCAGGGGGTCGGTGTTTCCATTGAATGGTGTTTTTTTGAATAAGCGTATTTCTCGTAACTCTTCACCTTGTCCTGCGAGATGTCTCATTAAAACAATGAAAAAGAAAATCTCAGCATTGAGATGCTTTAGTTTGATCGTCTGTTTTGCATCCAGCGCTACCAGAGTCGTGGAAATGAGCAAATAGTGTTTCCATTACATTTGCTATAAACTGGATTATCAAGTCGCCTGAAAAACCACCTTGTGAAAGTGTAAAAATATTTTTGTGATATTTGGAAATCATTTTGAATCAGAGCCATTTCCATTACAGGTTTTCTTTTTGGGTACTTTGGAACCTGTTGGTGAGCTGTCCATTGAGGGTAATCGAATGCTCTGCGATTTCAGGAGTGAAGGAGCCAGCCACTGCCAATGCTGGGACCTTACAAGCTTGAGTCGGCCTGGTTGCCCATCCTCTGGCTAGCCCAAATAGCAGCCTATGGCTATGGGCTAATGTTGCTTCTACCAGCTGATTTGCTAAACTTTGCCCCAGACTCTTCTACGGCAACACCAGAGCATGCCCGAGTGATCCGATAGTACATCTAACACCATAATAAGCCATACTATCTTTAAAATAGGAATTACCATGCTCTGTCTGGTCTATTCACAGCTTGGAAAACAAATTCACTAAAAGTGAAAAAGCAATGACAGCTTGCTGTTTGACATCACAGAATCCAATGCAGCTGTCATCCAAAAAACAAAACAACAAAACAAAAATGCACTTAAATATCCTTAGATTTATAGTTTCATATAGTTTTAACTGGTGAGATATATAAAAACTCATCTTCCATATAATGGTTATGGATGCGACCAAAATCATTTTTTATACCATACTGTAAATGTGTCTATTTATAGCTGTCATATTTTAACATGGGGTTCAATAGAAAGTGGGCACACGTTCTGAATTTTTGCACAATGTCTGATTAAAACAGTGTTCTGTTGAAGAACACTATGCCAAGTCCTGCTTAGTTGCATGTGGAGTGTGAATTTATGGGTTTTTGCCACAAAACAAAACAAACAAAAAAACCCCAACAACAAAGCACTTACATTGAGAGCCATTTCATTTTGACTAGGAGGGAGTAAACATGTCTTTGATATTGTTTCCATGATTCAGTTGACTTTTGTTTTGTCTGTGTGTGTGTGCAGAAATGAAACAGTTGCTGCACTCCTTAGAGTCATTCCCGGTGAAGGGAAAACAATGAACTGAATTGTTCCTGCCTGCTCGGAATGTAATGTAGAAAATTTCTAACAGGCTGGTGCAGAAAGTGGAAGTTTATTAAACTCAAGGCAACGTTGTGCAAGATAATCTCTCAAAACAACTTCATAGTCTTTGTGTAATTTCTCCAGTGACAGAACTTCTGCTTGGAGACACAATCTATCAATAGCTGATTCAGGATTCACCTAATTACCTTTGTACAAGCAGAGATTATCAACTTTGTTTGAAGTTTCACTTAAATGACTGTGTTTTACATTTGGATATGCAGAAACTTACAGTTTGTTTTGAATTCAGAGGTAAGAAACTGCTGGAACGATACTGTTTGTTTCCAGCTCTTGCTGAGTTGGGTATTTTCTTACAGTATAATTTCTGCTCTGCAAAAAAACAAACAAAAAAAAAAACCAACAACCCCCCCCCTCCAAAAAATAAGTAGCTGAAACCTAGGCTCTACTATAAAGATTGCATTTTTCTTTTATCTTGCCTTCTTTCCCCCTCCTTCTGAGCCAGACTCCTTAAATGAAAGGCATTATTTGCTTCCATATGACACATAAAGGCATTATTCCCTCTGTATAACACATATAGTGGGTGGCCTGTGTAGTCATATTGCATTTTTTAACAATGTAGGATTAAAGTTAGCGACCTCTTCATTTCCTTATTTAGGTTTTTATTATTTAAAAAGAGAATAAATCCTCTTTTTATTCAGTGCAGACATACAGTAAATCCCTTTTAGAGTTTCTATAATATTTTCTATAATACATTCACATAACTGTCGCATATATTTAAATAAGATGTATTCAAATTTGAAATTTTATTAGATGCTGCAGGGTATAGTGGTCTGCTTTTTCACTGCACTCTCAGATGAAAGTAATTTTGCAGGACATTCAGTGCTTCTGTGACATGCGTTTCTCTCATGTTTGAAAGGTAATACCAACAGAGCGAATGTGCCGCAAGCAGCTGTAACGTTGAAAAATTAGGTGCACATTTGTGATAAACTAATTGGGGAACGCTCGTAATCCATGACCTACCGCCATAGTCAGTGGGAATTTTATAGGAACACAGTTTGCCAGTGACGAGGATGAGCAGAGCTGGAGCCTGTAAACTCTGAGACCGGAGCTTCAGAACAGTATGTCAGGTGATATTTATAGCCCACTTTAGCCTGTCCTGCTGTACTGTATATCCTGCACATGACCTTAGCTGTAGAAATTAGGTCTTTTTGTCACTTTGCTGTGCACGTTTTTTGTCATTGTTTGACTCAAATGCCTCAAGCAATGTCACCTAAACTAATCTATCTAGTTTTATTGGAGATGCTTTAACACTTTGTAAAAAGCCTGTGATTGAATGGAGGCATGTGCACAAACCAACTGATGCAACATCTCACTGCCAAAGAAAACTGTTCTTCTCATTATTCTTTGCGAGCCCTCTGTGTTTTATTACGGTGTTGTGATACGTAATGATGTGCAAGTTGTTTATGCCACTGTCTTTCCAATACATAAAGCACATTTTTAAGCATTTATACTGCTTTGCAAATTTTATATATTCATGACAGCTAATTTCTTTTATTTTACCTCATCAGTTTCTTTTAGTTGGAGCAAGATTCCCCGTAGACATCACTAACTGGTTGGGTTATGTTTCAGTCATCTGGCATATTTTACAGGTTTTCTGTTTCCATCACTTAAATCAGTGGATCCCAAACTTTTTCTGTGAGGCTCCCCTTTGGTGTATAAGAAAATCTCTTGCCAATGAATTCTATAACTTACAGCTTTGATTTGATAGCTTTAAAATGAGTTTTGTCCAAGATAGCTATCTTATTTTCTGCCTGCTAGCCAAGTAAACAAGTTGATTTCAGGTATCTTTACTGTGATATTCAACATTGGCAGGACAGACTGAGCTGCTCTGAGCTAAATTGGCTTAATTATTTTCTGCACTATTTACCACTTTCTTGATGCTTTTCTTTCTTTTTGCTTCTCCTGATATTTTTTGCTGTTTCTCACTACCACATGGATAGCTTCTCTTCATCGGGTTTCTTTACGTAAGACGCAACAAGAGCGAGAGGTAGAGGTGGGGCCCCTTCAGGGCGTTCTCCAGCGACCGACCACCGTCACTGCAAATTCTCCTGATTGCCACCGCTCTGTTGCGATTCAAAGTTGGTCCAAGCATTCATTTTTTATTTTGTTCAACCAAAAAAAAAAAAAAAAAAAAAGGTTCTGTATCCTCCACTTTGGGAACCACTAGTTTAAATGAAGTTAAATGGAAACTTTAGTATTCAAAAAAGAGCGCTAAGTTACTTCAGATACGTCTTAGCTGTCGGACAGATGGCTTTACATTTTATGCCAGGAAACAAGCCCAGATCATCACACCTCTGCCACCATACTGCTCAGTTGGCATGAGGTGTTTGTGTTTATGTGTTGTGTTCGGTTTTCCCTGAACATGACACTGTGCAATATGGGCAGTAATCTGCACTTTGGTCTTCTCTATGTGAAAGGACAGTGTCCCAGAGGTCTTGTAGTCCATTAAACATAAAGAAAGAAGAGGCTTTATTTTTCTGTGTAAGACATACTAGTTTATTCTGAGCCACAGCTACAAGTGGGAGATAAGTGGATGAATCCCCAGCCCTGCTGCATGTTTAAATGCTCAATGTCAAATCCCCACCATTAGTTAATTGTTTATGATTTTATAATAAAAGCTACTATATATTTAGTGTATATGTATGTATATGTATATGCAATGTATACATAAAACAAAACTACAGTTTCAGTATGAATGGGTGACTGAGAAACACATTGTAGAGTGCAGTGTAGAGTGAATTATTTTAACTGAACTGTCCTGAATATGAGCGTTTCACATACCAGCTGCAGCCTCAGGAAAAATTGGCAGCTATTCTGAATGTTTACCACTTGTGAATTATTTTTCTCTCGATAGAATTATGGACTCCAAATGGCTTTGAAAACAGTTTATAACCCTTCACAGACTGATTAGCATCATCGTTTGGTTCCCGAATGTCTTTGCTGATGTCTTTCCTCATTGGCATTGTGTTAAGCCACACCTGAGTTTCCCAAAGTGCCAAAATCCCCATTTTTGTAGAGCTGCTCACACCCACTGATGATCAGATAATCAGGTGTGTTTGACTATCAGTACCTGGCTGCTATTTATGCTTTTAATTTATTTAGAGGCAATTATGTTTTACTTGGGTTTCACCTGCTTTTCATCTGAGGTTACATTTCTAATTCTAAGATGTGGTAAGGACCAGATGATTTTTCTTTTAATCATGCTCTGATACATAAAAACCTTATAATTGAAAGAAGGTGTCCTTTTTTCCCACGTCTATTTTTCAGGCCCAGCAATTTAATAATGATTTCCTTTTTTGACAACACCTGATACAGAAATGGACCTCCCATCTGCTGTTAATTGTGGCCCATAATCACTTGCACACTAAAAAGAGAGAAAAAAATCAAACTGACAACATCTAAAGGGCCTTTTTTGTGACAAAAGAGCTTTGGTTTCTCTATAGCAATTTGTCAGAAATTCACACATGCAGTTCATGTACATACACCCACACACAAACACATGCCGAACATAAAGAGGACGCTTTCCTTGATTGCCATTTTGGTTACCTTTAGACGACAAATCATAAAGGTTTCAAACTAGATAAGGCATCTGTGGTCCTGGCTGAAAGGTTTGGAAATGCTCCTTCATATCTTTAATTAACATGTTGGTGTCAACTGACATAAATGGCTTTATTGTGCTAAAATAAATGAGAAAAATCTTAATTACATTAATAAAGGATTCAAAGCTCAGTCTGTCTCAACAGTAGTTGTCCACGTTATAATGACACAACTGATAATGTTTGTGTTTATGATGCACACTGTCAGAACCTCTAATCATGGATTACAATTATAAGGCAATATTGAACATTCAGTTTTTGTTTTTTTTGTTTTTTTTTATTGAAGCAGCAGTCCAATGATTCTCAAACATAACACTTTGAAACTAATATAAATTAAAACATAAAACTAATGCAGAAATTTTTAAAAAAATTATATCTGCAGGGTAAAATTCTCCTTGCAAATTTGATCATGATTATTCAATTTTGCTATTTTGTTTGGATATTTAAAAAACTATTTGAGTTTTTGGAGCGAAATGATGTGAATCAAAGGAGTTTTGAGTTTTTAAAGTGAAATATATGTTTGCAATAAAAATAATTATAATTTTAGCCCAGAGGTTAAGTAGCGATGTCATATTAAACTGCTATTTGAAGCCTCAGATGAGACTCAAAAATGTCGTTCCTTGAAAGTGACAGTATGGATGGGCTCCCTACCAACGATCTGAGGTAATTCAGCTTTTTGACTGTTCAAAAATAAAATGTGGAAAAACATATGAAAAAAGTGAATTGTGTAAACTATGATGTATCAATGCCAAGCTCAGAACAATTTCCTCCTATTTCCTTTTTGTTAGTAGTGAAGGAGGACATGAGGATGGTTGGTGTGAGAGAAGAGGATGGGGTTAGATGGAGATGGATGAGTTGCTGTGGCGACCCCTGAAGGAAAAAGCTGAAAGGAAAAGAAGATTTCCTTTGTGCTTGTAGCCATTGCAACTGTTCTCTCTGTTGGTTGTCACAATCACCACTTTCAAACAGTCAGTCCTAATGATAATACTGTCAAGACACCAGCTCCAGGCAACCGTGGTCCCTAGGAAGTGAGGTTAAGAGGTACAGATAACTTCCAAATTATTTTAGAACTGTGAATGCCACTGAATGAATTATCAAAGAGGCTGCACTGAGTCTGTATGTATCATTTTTCGCCAGTTTTGACATCAGAGACACAAACTAATTGAAACATCTGTACTTTTTCTTTTTTGTCTTAAAATGTACGTTGTGCAGTTGTTGTGGACCAGAAGAAGAATGCATCAAAGAAATGAAAAATCAATCTTTGTGCAGGAGATGTGTCAAAGGAGTCATCTATTGTTTTCTCTTTTATTATCACTCATTCTCTGGCGTATTTACAGACAGAACCAAGGTTGAGTATGAAGTTGGATGTGAAAGAATGTGTACACACAGTTTTACATATTTATTTATTTATTTTTTTGCATAAAGGATCTCACCTACATCTCTTAAGGTCTCTAAAAATCCCTATTCAATTTCCCTACACTGAAACAGAGGCATTATATCTCCGGCTGTATAACTCAGCCAGCAGGTGCAGATATGAGCTGTCGTTCTCTGATGGAGACAAAAATGTTTGAATGACAGTCAGAATTCAGAAAATCAATTTCACCAAAAAGCCGATTCTCTCATGTGAACAGTTGCCACCTCCGAGACAAAGCAGCCTTATCCCCGCTGAGAAATGGCTCCTCAGCATTTTTGTGTTTATCCTCTAAAAAGAACCGTCTGTGCTTTGCTTTGTACCTGCTGTCAGCCCATCACACACATCCATCTCTTTTTGTACCGATTCAAGTCTATTACTCTGCCATCTTACCCGGCTCTGAATCAGCTTATTTAAGATAGCGTACAATTTCTCCTGAATTACAAAAACCTTTGTTGCTCTCTTAAAGAAAACTAAAATGACACTTCAGTTACCTCAGTTTATATTTCGATTGCGTTCCCTGCCAAAGTACACTCTTTAACATCCGCCGTTCTGTCTTCAGATATGACAGCACACCTGTTTTTTTTCCCTTGCACAAATCACAATTTAGCTGTCTTAAATGTTAAGCAAAAAAAAAAAAAAAAAATCCAGAAATACCGGTTGTAATTTCTTTTGTCTCGGAGTGTGAAATGACACAAAACACAGCAAATATTTATCTTGATTTGTGCAAACATGTTTTGTTTGTCCCACCAAACAGTCAACTGAGCTGTAAACTAGCCATTTTCTAGGTGCACATTCATGAAGGAGGCCATAAATCCCTGCAGAAAGTCCATATTTTCCTGTTTATGCATTTATTTTATGTGAATGCACAATGAAACCAACCCTAAAATTTGCCTGCAGTCCTGTCTGACATTCAGAGTCAGCTCAAACCTACTGCTTCTGTTTATTCAACTTTTACTGTCACACAAAACAAGTCATATTCTAAGTTAATGTTTAGTGTAAGGCCAAGTCCGGTTTAAAATGTCATGAAATACCAGACCAAAAACACAACCCCAGATTTGTCCCCAGGTTCCATGATGGACCTACCTGTTTTTCCTCCATGTGGACTTTCAGTGGGATCTATCTGGATTTAGATGGAGCCATTTGGTTAATTTTCTCAAAAAGGACATATGTCTCTATATGCGATCCACTGGCACGGTTTTGGTTTTTTAACAATTTTGAGCAGTTCCTGTTTTATTTTGGAAGTCTATGCTCATTTAAACTTGACTCCCTTTGCCTAATCTGTTCTGATTGTTTTCACCTGTGTCTCATCAGCCTCAGTTAAGCATCTCTGTATATATATATATGTTGTCTTGTCTTTGCCCTCCCTTTTATTTGCTCTATTATGTCCTGCTCTATACTGTTCTATTCATTCATTTTCTGGGATTTTGTGTTGCCTGTGCTGAGTTGGTGGGTTACCTGCTTTTTGCTGTGTTTTTGGTTTAATTAAACCTGTTGTTTTTGGGCAGTTTAGCCTGGTGTTTCCTGCAATTGGGTCCTACACTTCTGGACCTGTTACACCCACCTAGTTTCCTCTTGGCCAATTTTCAATTTTCTCATGCCATTCTTCATGAATAAACCTTAAAGCAGATGTCTTACACATAACTTGTAATTTCTCTTAAATGAGTTATAATCTTAACTTTACACCACCCACCCCCCCTCAATTCTGCCTGTCTGACTTCACCCCACCCCCCCCAAAAAAAAATTCTCAAATGCCCCCTGTCAAAATAGCACAAAGATTTTTTTTAAGTTAACATATTTCTGTAAGTTACATTTAAAGGAATTGCTTTTTTTCTTGCTTTTTTTCCCCCTTTCTAAGAGTTGCCACAGCAGCTCATTATGTGCTGCATAGTGATTTGGCATCAACTTCTATAATATAATCCTCCCTATTTATCTGAACCATGGGGCACACGTGACGCAAATATTCCCTTTATTTGAAGGTAGTTTTTAAGGAAGCATTTAGTTATTGGCAAAACCCACCCAAAGGAACTTTGGAGTCCCATCCTGGCTCCCTAAAGCGACGGCTGTTGAAGCTTTGTCACACATCAAATTCAGTGGCTTTAAGGTGAAGCTGTAGTGGGCATTGTGGCAGAGGCAACAAAAAGACTCAAGAATATAATGATGGGAGAAGTGAGGTAGCAGAACCAGAGCAATGTAGAGTAAAAGAAAATGTTTTGTCAAAGCAGTTTAATCTCCACCCACAGGGGGAACCTCAGACTAAAAATTGTCAAATGTATAGTTTATGTTCCAAATGGCATACTTTCATTTAAAAATATAAAATACATAAACTTCGGCTTAGCAATGGCAACTGTGAATCCATACCAAATCTTAATCTTACAATTGTGATGAACAGACTGGGTTTTCTTCAATAAATAAGCCAAATAAAGGGAAAGGTGGTCATATTTTGTTGGGGTCACAGTCTAGTACAGGGCATGCTTGACATCAGATATTACAAGCAGATAAAGTGAAACGGCTCAATTTCTTGTAGTGTTTACTTTTAAACTTACCCAAAATGCTTTCACTCAGTCCTTCCTAGTTTACAAAGTGCAGGAATGTGATTGGAGCGGAGCATCAGTATTCCAGCTCCTTATATGGAATGGTTTCTTTTACTTTGTCCAGGAAATTAATTTTGTCTGGTTATCTTTTTTTTGTTGTTGTTGCTTTCCTTCACTACCTCATTCTCCTTTCTTCATCACATCTCACTGCATTTTTAGCCAAACCGCAACAAGTAACCTCATCGGTGTACAGTGTCTAGAAAGAAGTATGTGAACCCCTTTGAACAGCTGACTCTTATCCTCACCGAAGTTGCAATAATGAATGTGGGGTTGGAAGAAATTAGTCAATTTTATGAAACTGGCACAAATGATCACTGGTTTGATTAGATGGAAAAATACGTTGTTTTTTTTTTTTGTTTGTTTTTTTTAAAAACCTTGTACTGTGGAAATACATGAAAATACACTCTTTCAATTTGTTCACCCAAAGTGTTGAAAGCTGATGCTAAATGCAGTATTCAGTGTAGATCAATGATAGAGAGGGTTCCAAATCAAATGGCAGAATGCAGTAGTGCTCTTGTATTATTTCTTTAAAAAATTCAATTATACTTCTTAAAAGGTCATAATTACTTGGGGAAATTAGGCACATTTCACTGCCTGCCTCTCCTTTTAACTTGAGCCACCCATAATCAGTTATAACTCCAACATCTGCCTCTAATGTTTTTTATTTTTTTATTTTTTTTAAGGAACTGGTATACTGAACACAATGTCATCAATTTATGTGATTTACATTAATTTACCCTTACACATAAGCCTGGAGAGCTGTACCCATTCACTGTGCACAAATTTCTCTCATGAAATTGGTTTGGTGCTTCTCCCATTCACTTCTATTTCCACTGGTGCAGAATGTACCGAACCAATCGTAGGGGAAGCGGTGTTTTTATGATGATTCATGGCCGAAAATCCACTTCAATTCTCTGATTGGTTGTACGCCTATCCCATGACGTACAGGGGGCAGTTTCTTGTTGGTCTAGAAATCAAAGCCTAATTGAAAAGAACAACAGACTCTTTGGATCAAAGAGAAGAATCTAATTGGCTGACCAGGATACAGACACAAATGTATGTAACCAATCTGACTTCACATTAATGTTTCTTGAGAAAAATTGTGGAATCAAAAAAATACAGATATAGTACAGTACAACCATAAAATAAAGTCTAGGTAAAATAAGTGTATAACTGAAGCACATCAGGCCAGTAAATGGAAGATTATGTGCACAAATCCCGTGCATCTGTGTACCGTGATGTGATGCCTGGCAGTATCTTTCTTCATAATGGCCTCTGACAGAGACAGAGGAGCTGCTGAGGCACTGAACCTCTCTCTGAGCTCAGCGCCATGGCTGCTCACCAAAACGTGGCCCACTGAAAAGATGAAAAGCCAAACATGTCGGGAGCCGATGTCAGCGGCAGCTGTTGTGCAGCACCCACCTACATTATTGGCTTTTTTTTTTTTTTTTTAAATTTCAGTGACCCTTCTTTGCTCATCTGCTGCTCTATTTTATTTGACTTCCATGTTTGCTTTATTTAATGACTGAACTCCCCACTAGATTTACATTGCATCCCTCATAATTGCCATCATTAACTAATGATTTCTGTAGGGTTTTTAATGACATGATGGAGTGTTGGATCCACACTCTGGGAAAAGTTTGCAAAATCTGTTGGACCATCGTCAGTATTTTGCATTGTTGCTTTTTTCCCCCTCTACCTTTTTACCTTTTCTGCAGATATCATGGCAGCACCAACTCTGAAATGTATAGTTTTCAGTTGTTGATGGAGCTCTTAAGCAGAGCCAGAACCTATTTAATGGTAGTGTACTGCTCACACTTTTACATGCACTTTGGCTTGTGCATAGTGGTTTTGAGTTGAAGGCATTTTATTCTTCTTGAAAGAAACACAAAACTTGAAATATGGATCTTAGCTTTTGAGTTTCTTTAGTTGCACTTTTATTCCTGTTTTGATTTTCCAAGGAGCCGAATGGATAAAAAAAGGGACTAAAATAAAAATGCACATTTTCAATCATGGGTTTTCATGTTGTGCTTAATGACAATTCAAATGCTTCAACAAATGGTGAGGTAGACCTAGTGAAAGAAAAAGAATGAATTAACAGAGTTTTTTCTGTCCCTTTTTACCTGTATTCGTCGCTACATGGTAAACATACAAACGCAAAGCTAACAGGTGAGTCCCCAGAGAGCTGCCGGCATACAAAGCGATGATATGTGTCAGCACTGATTTCAGAAGAGTTGCTGTTCAGATCTCAGCCCTCCTCACAATCCCCAGGAGTGCCTTTGAGTAACGGTACTCTGTCTGCCATGCGGCACCTTCCTGCATGCCGCTCATATCGTGGGAAGCAAAAGGAAAGAATTTCTGAGCAACTGTTTACATTTTTGCAAGTGAAGTGGCTTTGGTATTCGGGGCAAGTAACAGGACTTGAAATTTGAAAATCGCACCTAAAAGGGAGCAGTGATGTTTTTTATGTGGGGTCAGTTTTTTTGTAAACCTTTTTTATAGAACAAAATCCCACAAGCATTGATAGCCTTCACTGTAAGACAGTCACATTTATAGAAAACAGCTGTACACAACTGTAAATGACAGACAGAAATAGAAAAATAGGTTCTTTTTTTAAGATATTAAAAACCCCACTGAATTCCAGACATGTAGTATTCTTTGAAACACAGCAAAAAAGAAAAAAAGATTTGTAATTTTTAGCTAAGCAGGTCTCTTTTATGAGTATGGAGGCTAACTCACATTTACAACATTGTCTGAGATTTACTCTTGTTCAGTCTCACTCTCTCATATCTCTTTTCTGTTATTCTACTTTCTTGAGTTTGTTCATCTCCTCTGCCCTGACGTTCAGTTTCTCTGTGAGCTACTTTCATTGTTATGTGACATAAGGTGCGTTTCCATCAGAGGGGGTTCCAGTTAGTTTTTCAGGGCCAGATCATTGATGTGTGTCTCCATTACCAGGAACAGTCCTGTAAAAGAGGCCTTCACGAATGTTTGTTTGTGGGGCGGAAAATGTGCCTGTAGTAAGAGAGGTACATAGATCGGTGTAGAGGGACGATCCAGCGGGGGTCTCTGCTGATCTGCATCTCTGAATTATGTTCGGTCCTCCCACAGGAACATAAATACCATGAACACAACTCTTTTGAACAAATCAGTGCATTTGATGAAGATGGAGATGATAGAAAAAAAAATGTAGATGGACTGAGAAGTTTGGGTCCTATTATGCCATATTACTTCAATAAAAACATCCAGCAGGAGTTTATCTTTTAGAGGTTCCCATCTTACCTGGAACCCCCGCTAATGGATATGCACCTGTAGTGCCAGAAAGCAATATGCAGTTATCACAAGAGATGACTGGGATGGGAGTCCAAAGTTACCTGGGTTGGTTTTGCCATTATCTAGACAAGATATCCTAAAAATAATCAAATGAAATTAAAACTGATATTTTTCCAACAAAAAACTTTTTTTTTTTTTTTTGATGCCTTTAAGGCAATATATTTGGAATTATATTTTGATTACAAGCAGATTGAGACTACAAGGACAAAACAATACTTCATCAAAATAATTCAGTATTCCTTATGTTTAGCTACCTTTTAGTTACTGATGCCAAAACATCTAGTTCCTTAAATTACCACAGTGGGCAGGTTCCAAAATCAATCTCCATTGTCTGCCATGTGAAGATGATGTTGCTTGTTGCATTTCTATTTGTGCTAACAGACATGTGTTATACAGGCTCCAGTTTGGCCTGTACGGTCCAGGACAAAGGCCACTACTTTTTAGCCACCAGCTGAGGAAGGGTCGGCAGTACTGAAGACTGCTACCTAGCTTGTGGTCTTTGACCTGGGCGCTGTTTCTTTACCACAATCTGAAACAAAGAAGGGTGAACAGATTTGATCGTAGAGAATTTTGTGACTTCTTGTTTGGACTACAGTCATGCAACAGGTACGTTGGTTTAGATCAGTCTTCTCTGTGATGTCAGCAAATGGTTCAGCAGCTTGTCGTTTTTAACCGGGACTAAGAAGAGGGATCACATGACTCTGGTCTTGGCATCTCTCCACTGACTCACCATCTGATTCTTAACTGTTTTTATTATTGACTTTTAAAATTTTAAATGAGTTCGGACCGGTAAGAGCACTGTGATCAACCCACCAGTTTCTTCTAGATGTTCTGTGGAATAATTTACCTTTTTCATATTTGCAGACTTAAGATATGATCAAATCACTGTCAAAAACTTTTTTTTTTCTTTCAACTCTGAGCATGACATAGACAAAATGGCAGTACAGTCCAACAACTGTACTGCCATTTTGATTTTAGATGTGATTTTTAGTTTGATTGCAAAGAACTTTGGTCAGCATTGCGATTTTTAAATGTTCTATATAAATAAATTTGACCCCGTCCTTGAATGTTAGGTAAGTCGAGGCAAGTTTATTTGTATAACACTTTTCATATTCTGAAGTGATTCAAAGCACATTAAGATGCAAAGAAATGAAAAAATGACATTTATAAAACATAAAAAATGCTGTTCAAAATTGAAATTCAAAGGTTTTTGTATGCATTTTAAATGGAAAGTAATGGCTGGCTAGCTTCGTGGGTTGTTGCATCATGAACTACATTCAGCCAAACTTGATGGTTTTTTGTTACTAATTTAAGGTGGACGTGGTTTGACCAGCTCCCAGGCTTTCTTGCTCTGTCCAGTTGTCTGTTTTTGGATTAACTCTCCCCAGGAGCATTGCTGGCTAAAACAACACAATAGTGGGTGTGTTTGTATTGCTGAATCAGACCTCACACACATGCCATCAACACTGATGAATTAAATCAATGAAGACACCAGTGATGGTTTTGAAGGTGGGTCCTCTCACAGATAAAGCTATTTGATCAGGGATTTCTCTTGATAAGAACTTCTACGACAGTAGTGATGGGTTGTTTTATGTCTTCGTTGCCAGGAAGAAAGTTGGAAAAGCCAAACGCTTTACTGAAAAGACCATATGGTGTGCTTGACCCCCCTGACCCAGCCTCCATGCTTTGTGGCCCACTAGCTTTGTCCTCTTTGTTCATGGCATTCACTGGAAACAAGCTGCCACGGATGGCTTCCTCTAGATTAAATGTTGACTCTCCCCAAGACTTGACGGTTTACCTCAGCCTTGCTCCTGACAACAGGAGATGGTGAATAAACATGGGGAGCTCTATGAGAGGGGCCACATATGCATGCTTGAGCTTGAGGACACAGCCAATGCAATCATCGTATCCCTTTAGCATGGTATCCATCAGCCTTCTGATGGATTCCATTAATAAAGGACCTTTGTTGTTGTATCCTCTGTTCAGCATGTAGTCCGTCAGCGCCAGCAAATATAATATTGACCTAATCATTCTCCACCCCTGCAGCACTAGCTCGGAACCTGAAATAACACTGTTATTTATCCTATAATGAGATGCTGACATTTACAGATCAAATGAAAGCAGAATTTCAACAATAATCTCATACGAGTATGTCGTAATATAAATAAAATGTTGTTGGATGGGGTTTCATCATTGCTCTACACAGTAAATAACAAGAAAGGCTTGTGCTTAAATTCAAATCTGCTCTTGAAAGTATACTCAAGTCCTTATCACAACATTAGAAAATGAGTAAACTGCTGCAATGTAAACCTCTCTATTAAAGCTTTCCAGCACTAAGTATAACAGATATACTTTATGTGCTCTAGTGCTTGAGGTTAGGTGTGGCAAGAATATTAAAAGTCTTATGGCATCAAAGACATTTCTTTAAGCTGTCAGATAGCTCAAGAAGAAAGAGAACAGGCCCTTGCCCTGTCGTCTTTCATTAGTGATAGTTAGCAGCTGACATCAGGCAGAGATTGTGCAACTGAAGAATTCCTGAAATCAAATGTCACATTGTCCAAAAGAGAGACATCCTCGCGAACTAGTTCTAAGCAGAGTTTACCAAGACTCTGAAAAAGACATAAAGCAGGAGGTACATTCACAAAGACACAAAGGCTTCCAGATGTTTTATGGTTGCTATTGGTTACAGGTCTCTTCAGAGTCACTTTGCACTTCTAAAGGAAACAGACAAGCCTGAAAAGGACATTCCAATGCTTTAACAAATGGAAAGAAAGTCTTGTAAAAGATTGTGACGATCTTTTAGTAAGAAAACCATCTGAATCACAATTATTCTCACATACTCTAGTGAATTCATGATTGTATGATTAAACATGTACACAGATGTCACCAAATGATGTTTGGAGAGGATATAATCACAATTCTTTCACAGTCTGTGGTTTATGATTTTAAGTTTTTGTTAAAGGCAGGGTAAGTGATTCTATGCGAATTCATATTCAGGTTGTAGGTATGGCTCTAGGTTTTTGTTGGTGAGTGTGTCTATAATGTATTTTTAATGTGTATGATTGTGCCTAATTAGATTTGCTTTAATTCTGTAAAGCACTTTGTGTTGTACAAGTGCAATACAATAAAGTTCAATGAACTGATTGATTTCTAACCCAGAACATAGTTTCAATATACAGCTCAGGCTCTGTAAACTGAACAGAGAGGGGAAACCTGCTTCCCAAAAAATAACAGAAATTTTAATCATTGCAGGGAGAGGGTTAGTCATTGACAGGGAGAGAGTTTGTGCTTGTTCATGCACATTAAGAGCGGGGTGGGGGGTGAAGTTTGGGGAAGCACTGGGTGAGGCTTGGAAGAATTCATGATGGATTGTGTTTTTTCAGAAAACACTGGATGGAGTAACTTTTTTTTTTTTTTTTTGCTGTTCTGTTCAAATATCAACAGATGTGACATCCTCCAGAAATCACTTATCTATTTAAAGTCCATGTTCTTTTAGGTGTACTTTTGGTCTACTTAAATCATGAAACACAGGAGCATCTTGGACATTCTGAGGTAATATATCACTAATGTATTTTTTACAGACTGTAGATTGTTTATAATGTACATGCTGTGTACAGCATATTGACATAATCAGTCTACCTTAGTCCATGTTGTCCCTTCTTATTGCTCCAATTTTGGCCTTATATTTTTGTTCTGCTTTATCAGTATTATAGTTCCAGTAGAATTGGATGACACACAGACTTTGTAACAAACATTTTTTTCACCCCAAAACAAACAATACTTCTATCATTTGATGTTACATTATATAACTTATTTCTTCTGTGAAGTTCTCACTCCATATCTGAAGAAAAACCTGGTGAACCGCAGACTCACTTCATCTCATTGTTGCCATCATTTTTTGTTTCCCATGGCAGCAATATGACAGCTCTACAGACCTTCAAGACAACATGCTGATAAAACGGTGAAGTCTCTATAGTTGAAGGCTTCTTCAGCTTTGCTGCACTGAACAGCAGTGCAGAAAGTCATTCCTGCACAAGCCGGCAGCCTTACATAATGATTTCCGATAATGACTATTTCTCCATCTTTCTCTTTGCTCGTTTTAATATGTTTGTTTTTTCTTTTTTTTTTTTTTTGGTCAGTTATACAATACAATGATCTAAGTTCACTTTGTGATCAAAGGGACACATAAATTAGGAAAAACAAATTTCCTGTAATGATAATGGAGCTGTACTCTCTCTCTCTGGGGTATTTTGACCAATGTATGCCAGACATTTCATTTAGATGTCAGGAAATTGTTTTAAATTATTAATAAAGGGCATATTAAGTCTTCTTTTGATACGTATTACTGAATTCCCTTTAATTCTGTTCCATTTAATTTAATTGTAGCAAATCTAGTAGCCCTTTGGACAAAATATAGCTACCTCCTGTTGAAGAGGGCTGTAAGACCAGCCACAAACACCTTTTTCATCTCCTTTCCCTGATGTAGAAGGGTATTTGGCTGGCCACACTGTTGTGAGTTGTACATGCTAACTTATCACCTTTCATTCATTTTAACTTGAATTCAGTTTTTACTTATACAACCATCTCAAGGTGCTTTACACAGAAAGAAAGTTCTTAAAGTTTAGCACAGTCCAATAAATGCAGTATAAATTGTTGTAACCCAGTTGCAATCTATTTAATTTTAAATGAATACAAATTCAAAATTAATATGATGCCAATTCATAAAAACAGCCTACTTAAGGAACCAAACACGTTGCACTCAATATTCACTTAACTGCAATCCAGGTCTTAATGTTTGTAGTCCAGTTGGCTCACTGGTCTTGAATGGCATTATTTATAGGTATAGCTATGTACCATCTGTATAGTAATGAAAGTTAATGCCATGCTGCCTAAAAATAGTACCTAATGAAACACAGAGGGCACAGTGGGAAAAGTAACGACCCCAGTAAAGAACCCTGTGGAGTACCATGGATGTGTCCCAAATCACTTACTTGCACATTTATATTTATTATTTTGAGTTCTTAAGTCCGTTCACATACATGAGTATACTACAGTTTCTAAGTAATACACTCCAAGTACCCGGACAGAAAATTGATTATGGACTGTTGTACACTTCACAAATTCAGCTGTTGCCATTTTGTTGACATGCTGAAAGTAGTGGGATACTTGTTTGTGTCACGGCTGGTTATAGATTCTGGACCCAAGTGCAGAATCCTAGCGTCCAAACTCTAACTTAAGAAACAAAAGGGT
>JAOWBL010054527.1:0-23422 GCA_028564865.1 Zenarchopterus dispar | reverse complement strand
TCCGTGTTTTTTTTTTTTTTCTTTTTTTTTTCAGTGAATGCATTTGTTTGTTTGTTTTTTACCAAACACGTCATGTAGGACTGGTTTGTAAACAAGGCCCAAAATGCTGCTGGGTTTACAAAAAGATTATGTTGAGAGCTGCGTCGCTAGAAGCTCGAAACTCTGAACAATAAGCAGTAACAGTGTTGTCATGGCAACCGGTGTGTTTAGTGCAAACATAATTTTTTGAATACTTCAAAGAGAAAAAAAAATGCATTTCACACAAGGAAAAAAAAGTGAGAGGTTTGCTGGTTGTCACTCAGAGAATATTTCAGATGTTGGAGGTAAAAGTTGCTGACAGCGTCGTTAGCTTTTAGCTAATTTTAGCTTTTTTCATCAGCAGCTGAAATGAGTTTCATCTGCAATGGACTCGTCATTACAAAAAAGGGCAACAAGTTTCACTCAAATTCTTCAGGAATTTGACAAATCAACAAGTACTTTAGTTAAATCTGCTCGCTTTCAGGAAGAGACTCTCCCTTCCCAGCACAATTACACTTCAAAGGCAACTTTACAGTCACCTAAACATCACTTTGATTTGGTTGAACAGTGGAAGGTCAAAAGCTGTAATTTTCAACAGGTCAGACCAAACGTTGACCAATTTTAAAAGTCTTTTTTAGGGCTAAATCTCAACCACGACAGACACGTTAAACCCAGGTCACTGTTTCTGTGTTTTTCTCTCACTGTCATTCTGAAATAATTATAGATTTTTGGTGTTTTTTTTTTGCGAGCAAAGCTCCTCTAAAGATACCAGAGATTACATTTAGGTGGTTCAAAATGAGCATAAGGTGGATTTTCATTAATTCTCTTTCTGCTGGTCTGGATCAGATTAGATTATAAATGTCCACAGGGGTCCAAAGAAGTGGGAACGTTGTCTGTTAAAGTGGAAGCAGGACAGCAGGAACAAGGACCATCAACGTTTGATGGATGCCTATCAATTATGTCATCAGTGATAACGTGGGCTGATAAACACTGATGAAAATTGAACCCTGTTATTTATTTATTTATTTTTCTTAGTGATATTTTACAATGTCTGTCCTGGGATTCTGGCTCCTTTTTTTGAAATTTTAAAAGAGAAATCTCTAATGATGATAATTAACAGGTAATGTGGAAACCCGCAGGCTTTAACAGTTTCCTCCTCCATGTTGGATGCTTTCTGGTGTCCATGCGTGCGAGTGATTCAGACGCAACTCATCATCTCCCATTGTTCAAGTCAAACAGTTACTAATTAGAAGAAGAAAGAACCCTAACATGTGTTATTTATAAATGCTAGTTCCTCGCCCAAGTTAACTTGTCTGCTCGAGTTAGACGTCGGGGTACAGTTCAGAGGAGAAGCCCAGCAGGAGGACACGGTCCTGCCTTTGAAAGGATTTGAAACAGTTGAGATGACATGGAAAGGGGCAGGAAGTGGAACAGTAATGGCAGTGCTCTTTAACACTGTAATCCCATTGTCAATTTCAGGGATTTAAGTTCTTTAATCAAAGTCATTATTGTTTTGGCAGGTTGGGCATAATGGCGGTTAGCTGTTGAACCAGTCAGTTCCAGGTCGGTCCGTCTGAACCGCTGACTCCACCTGCTGCTGTGTGAGACTAATTTCTGCAGCAATAATAATAATAATAATAATAATACTCACAATGTGTTTCAAATATTTTGTGTTTTAGCACAAGTACTGCTGAGTCCACAAATTTAATTTAATTTTTTAAAGCAAAGGTCTGAGCTGAAGATTTTTGGGAGGTTGAGCTGTTATGCTTAATATCATTTAACGGAAAGTAGCAATAAAACAAGCTTCACTGAATGTTTTGAGGTAATATTTATGATCCTTTCTTTTAAAAAAAGGGTGAAAAAACAGGGTGAACAGGAAGAAAAAGTGAAATCAGCATGTCGACCTGGCTGTCTGTTTACATTTGTGTTTTCTTACTTTGGTCTGAGTTAAGACCCCTCAGGTACCCCAGTTTTTCCATACTATCTTGTTGCATTCAATTTTAGGGATATTTTTATTTCCCCTGTGCTTGAGAGCTAATATTTGAACGCTTGAGGTGGCAACTACCTCAGAAACCCAGGCAGCTATACAAACGGTGATCAGGGTGGGGTGGGGCTGGCTGAGTTTGCTGCAGCCCATCCTAGAAGAAGTAAGAAGCTGCAACAGCAGCTTTAAAAGTAAGGAGGTGAAGTCCAGTCGAGTGGCTTAAACGCCTCCACCCCCTAAAACCAGCTTCGATGTGAAGACAGAGTTTCAACGGGGCGTTTCATACAGTTAATGGAGCGTATTTTGACCAATTCATAAAAAAATATTTCATTAAGACCTCAAGAAATTGTGTTAATCTTTTAGGAGATTTGGTTTCATTTTGTTTTAAAGTTACATTATTATATTGGTTAAGCACCATAAAAGAGGTGTTTTGCTTTGATGGCCGCTCAGACAGTCAGATCCAGGAGTCCCCGTCTTCTTTGTGAGCACCGTTGGGTCACCTTGTGTCAGCACGTGTGATGCAATGCTTTCAGCTTCAGTTGTGATCTAATCGTCATTCAAAGCAAAATCTGGGCTCAGAGCGGTGAAAAAGTGCTGCTGAAAAGAGAAAAATAGCTGGCACTGTAAGCTGGTGGAATAAAATCATTCTCTAAGTCTATTAAATACAAAAAAAATGAAACGGAGCAGCTCCCCCGTTTCACAGGTTTTGAATTAATAGCAGTCCTTGTGAGTCAGACTGGCTTATTAGCGGGTGATTTGACGGGTCTGAGAGTGGATCGACCTCCGTGTGCTTGTCATGATAAAACATCATCCAGATGAGCGGGGAGGGAACCGTTTTTGTCTTCAGATGAACAGGTGGAAACGTTAACCGCAGCTGGCAGGTTCTGCTAACAAGCTGGAGGGCGCTTGGAGATTTTCTGGGGCGTGTGCACGTCTGCACTGTGGCTAATTAATCACAGAGTGCCGACACACTTGAAACGAGGCAAACGGCTACACTTCCCAGGGAACGCAGAAGTGAATGAGTGCACGCTCTCTAATCGATTCTTCATTGTCAGACTTCAAACGCAAACAGTATTTTTAATCAGATTAGAGTTCTGGATGAGTCCGAAAAGTATCTACCAAATGAAAGAAAAATGTTCAAGTCAGCCTGGCTGAAGCTGCTGATTCTCCTCCGTAAACGCTGGGAATATAATGACCTTATGCTAATCACGCTAGCGAGGAAAAGACAGATAAAACATCCCCCCTCAGGGTTTTCCAAAGAGCTGTTTTGGGTTAGATGTTCTTTCATGTCTCCGGGTTTGTTTCACATTTATTCAAAAGTAAGCAAACTTTTGGAAACTGGGATATTCTCTCCGAGTTGCGGACGATGCTAAGTAAAAAAATTCAAAGAGATGATGGTCCTCCAGCGCTTATTGAATTTCCACTTTATTAGCTGGTTTACATAGTTTTAAATATCCGCTGTGTCAAACATCTGACATTGATTTAAACTGCTAACTTAACGGTGGCTTAAGGATAAGGAAAAGTGAAGAGGATTGGACTGGACAGTCGGCCTTGGATGAGTGAAGTGTACGTTCTGTATTTTCATTTATCCGGTCAGGATTGAACAGAAATGACCTTATATTGAAGGACATACTTGAAGATTGTTTGTCACAGTTTTAGTGTATATATAATCTTTAATATCCCACCAGTTTATTTGTATTGAGTGGGATCCGATTACTTTTGAGTTTTCACAGAGCAACCCCTCCGCTGACGCTGGACTACAGTCAGTGTCCTTGTCTGCAGTCTTTATTACTTTGGAAATCCCACTGGGTGTCTGGCCCGGATGAATTTACATCATCATCCGTACTATAAATAATCTTTTTGCATTTCAGCCGGGAAATGTTCCAGCTCCAAGGGTATGATTAATTATTAAGAGGGAAAACGTCTCATCTTAAAGCTCTTGGAGACATCAAAGCCGTTCAGCTTATTGTTAAAACTCGCTTTGTATCCTGAAGCGCCGCTAACAGCACTTTTATTGAATTTGAGACAAGGAGGAAAAACTGGCAAATGAATTGTAAGCTGTCAAGACTGTATTTCATCTCAGCATATTTACGCTCTGGATGTATGTTGAGTTGGGTTTGAATGGGGTGTAAAAAGCGTGTTTAGAGTCGCTGTTCCAGAGAGTTTTCCATACAGCCCACGTTCATGACGAGTCTTAACCTAAAACACAGGTCAGAGCACGTGCATGCATCATCTGCGTGCCAAGTGCAACATATACCGAGTGCAAGGAAAAAGAAGAGTGCAACGCTGAAGTTGCAGAAAGGTTTAATTTATGACGGCTGTTAAACTCAAATTCATCCGTATTGTCTAATACAAAGAGCGGTTTTCCTTCTGATGACATCAAATCCATGAAATCGGGAATATAAAGCCGGCATCTTAAAGTTAAAACCCATCAACACATGATTTGTAACTTTGCTCATCAACAGGCGGGGGAGTGATCCTGAAAAAGCTTTTTAATCACTTATCTGGTTAAGTAAATCCAGAGGAAGTGACAAAGCCAGATTTTTTTAAACATTAATCACTATGGAAACGTGCCTCTGGAGTTAACCTGATAGAGGGTGGTTTATGTTCAGATTATGTTGAGTTACCAAAGCTGTGCCTCGGACACTGACTATGAACAAATAATCTGTGCTTTACTTCATGGTTGATGTGTTTTTATTTGACTAAATCTGCAGCTTGATATTTCAAATATTTCCAGATGTGAAGTTGCCCTAACATCTTCACACTACTCTCCATTTCTTCTCCCACGTGGACATGTTCGTAAAGGGAGAAAAATGTTTACAAATTAACTTCCTGTCAGTCGGCTTGTCTCATCCAAGTGAAGCACCAAAAAACAAACAAACCAACAAACAAAAACAACTGCTGTCATTTCAAGCCATATTAACCCTAAAAGTTGATGATGTAAAATAAACAAGAGCAAAGTTCATCTAGGCTTAGACACATGATCCTGAGGAAAACTTCATCGTTTTAAATTGTATTTTTGTATTTTATTTCCACATATTACTTTGTCATTTTGGAGGCGGCTGGATTGCATTTAATGAAAACAATTTTCTTAGATCATTTTTTAAGTAAGTAACTTTATTGTGAAAGCCGTCATGTGTACAGGACATACAAAGAGTTGAAAATGTGTTTCTCTCATATCCTTGGGGCAAGAAAAAACAAAAAAAAAAGCACAATGAACAAAGTATATGTAAAAAAACAAGATTAAAAATAAAAATATATACATGTTAAAAGATATCTATAGAAAGAAAGATATACAACTAGTCAGCTTTGTGCATTTCGTGATACATCTTCACTCAACATTTGTGTTCAGTATTTCTTTGTGAGTCAGTTACGCTCCTTCTTAGATGAGCAGGACTTTCTTTTATTTGTTGTTAAACTGATCTTCATGAACTTTAATTCCTTGACGCGAGTCGCCGTTTCACCGTTATAACTGCAGTTTTGACACAGTATAAGTAACATCTACTATACAAAGGTTTCCCTTGAAGACACAAAAAATAACAAAAATATCTAAATTAATTCATTTATAGCCAACGATGAGGAACCGGTAGCTGATGATGGTGGTTAAGTGAACTGTGACTTCAGGGGTTAGCTCAAGATTTGTTAAACCTCCTTTCTGAATAACTCCCCTGGAAAACAACATTAATCACTTTTCAAAATAAGAGTTCACAGTTGATGATTAATTTTAAAAAAACATCCTCATCCTCATGTCCAAGAAGTTCTCCACCAACTTCACCGTCACCGAGCGTCACGGAAGTGAAAACAGGCTGGAAATAACCTGACTCGCAGATTCTCTTAACAGATTAAACTTTGTCCATGTGGACAGCTGCAGTGTTATTAAATATGGACAAAATTACTGGATTATTAGATACAAATGGATATGTGGTTGTTAAATTCATTTCACAGTTTTGTTTATTTTTTTTTGATAATATCCACACGCTTTCTGCTCATGGAGTCAATTCCAGCTGCAACCGCAGTCATGCAAACGTTGCTCAACAAGTTCTGGTTTCTTCTGTCTTCGTGACCTCTTGTGGGGACCTCAAACTCTAAAAGACTCGAGTAAAGTGGTGAGGGCATCCAGGCCATGGACCGCTCCAGTTATCGGACCTCTGTCCGATAAAATAAATAAAAGTATCTAAATAGTTAAAGTATCTAAATGATTAAATAAAAGTATCTTCCAGAAACTGCCAGGTTTGGGAATCGATTTTCAGTCTCTTCAACCTGAAAGCGTCTCATCAGCTCATCTAGACTGACCGATGTTCACGTCGGTTAGTCACTCGCTCATTTTATCTCTCCAGAATTCTTTTTTGATTAACTTCTTTTCAACTATGTCTTGGTTACGGTTCTTTATGTTAAATCTCATTCAGTAGAGATTCTGAATCAGAAATCTCCAGAAATCGGAGACAGTTTTACATCAGAGTGATCCTGTGATGTCACTCGGATTTTTCCTGTTTTATGTTAATGTTTTTTTCTAACTACATCTTGAAGCCTTTACTTTACTCAGCCGGGTTTAGGAGGTGAAGCGAGTCACCCCACTCCTCTCTGCCCACCTCTGTTACAGGTTTGTCTTGTTTGACATCGGTCCCACAGCTTTGAGCTACTGGGTTCTATAAATTTGCTGAAACATTTGATTTTTTTTTTTTTAGCTGCAGAAGTACGTGAATACTGTATGAGAGAGAGCAAACATAAACCTCACACTAGTACACCGAACCTTGTTAGACTTGTTTTGCACGTTTATTTCCAAATTCTTACATTTCTCTCTTTTTAGCTCAGTCTTTTATCCGCTCATGACTGACCTGAGATCTGTGTTCATGGATAGCCTTTGAAGCTCCACACACACTGAAAACCGTAACTTTTATTGTTTAGTCTCGCACAGGCAATTGATTTTCTTCAAAACCCACATTAACTAACAACAGCCTTGAGTGAGTATTTATTTATGTACGTGCAACCGCAGTGACACGGGAATGCGTTATTAATCCAGGATAAAGTCAAATAGAGGCATCTGGATGATAACAAAGGACTTACAGTCGATACGTGATGGTCTGAAGTGTTATGAAAGTGAGGCTGGTGTCTGAGAGGTCAGTAGTTTAGATTTGAGAGGATTTGATCCGGGGGCTGATATGAAATACACGTGACCCCCTTAAGACCCATCAACGGGTATCAAACTTCTCGTTGTTCACTAAACGCCGAGGATTCAGCTTTCACTGTTTCTCTCCCAACACCCATAACTGTTGTAAACATGGACAACCGCCAAGCCCGCAGAAGTTAAGACACTGTTTCTTATCTCCACCGTCGAAAATCGAGATCTGACTGTGGAGGAATCCAAAAAAAGAAGTACATAAAATAACCATCGAGTTTATCTTCACAGCAAATTTATTCAACCGGTTTGGCAGAGCCTGCGAGACAAATCTGCTGAATCATCTACATGCAGGTTCAAAGAGCTTCTAATGAGAATTAAACTGTTTCTGTGTTTAGTTTCACTGATATCGCCACGATTATTAACGGAGAAGGGTGCTGCATGCACGGATGTTTGTCCACTACACTGAGGAACGGAGGCATGGGTACCTGTTCTGGGCTGGTTGTGTTTTCAGTTTCTATGTGGACAGACTTTTTGTAAAGAGTGCAGAGTGGAATTACCATTCATTTTTTATTGTATTTGTTGTAGTTTTTTTTTTGTTTAAAGCAAAAAAGGAGGAAAAACAGTCAAAATACCCATTTTAAATGCACTAGACTTTAGTCTTGAGCTTTGTCCTTCTACTTTTGAAATGTGTTTCAGGCCATGAAATGCTGACGAAGCAGAATTTTCAAAAATGGAAACTGAGGACATCAAGTGCCAAAAGTTACATCTGAGGTCACAGATTTATAATTAAAAGGACACCTACAGTGCAAAAACCACCAATGTTCCCAGTTTTTGGTGAAACTTTGGGTTTTGACTTTGCTGCTTTGAGAAACAAAAAAAAAAAAAAGAGAAAATCGTTGCATGAAGAAATATCACTCAAGAGAGCAAACAGCTTTAAAACTGTAAACTTGTTTGAAAGAAAAGAACATATTATTGTGAGTATTGGAAGTATTTGCAGCCCACTTGGACTGTGTGTGCACGTATGTGTGTGTTTGTGTGTGTTTGTGTGTGTGTACTCTATAGAATCCAAATGAAGAGGAACTGATGTTTGTGCTGCTCCGGTTCTGTTGTTCCGGTCTTGGCCTCCCTCCTCTGGCTCCATGTCCAATTTCAAATATATTTTTATTGCTTATTTTTAGAGTATTAAATGTAGTGGCGCCTTCATACCATCAGATCTTCTACACCCCCTCCCTCACCCCCAATAAAAGCGCTGCACTCAACCAGCCAGCTGCTCCAGATGTTCTAAGATCCAGATTAAAACATCAAGGTGATCGCATATTTGCAGTTGCTGCCCCAAATCTGTGCAGTCGACATTTTTAAATAAAAAAAAATGCTTAAAAGTCCCCTCGAGTTGAGTATGACAACCAAATAAACCATTTTTATGTTCATTTATTCATTTCATATTTTATATTTTGTTTTCTTTAAATTGTGTCATTGTTTTTTGTAAAGTTTGGCTGTAGCTCTACTGTGGTTAACTTTATTGGTTTTTAAATGTGCTCCATAGATGAATTTGATCTTTTAAATGAAATATCCATCTCTGTGCAGACATTAGTGTGAAAGGCATTTTTAATTTTTTTTAAAAGTAGGAGTAAAAACATGTGACACGTTCTCACATCTGAAGACTCGATTTCAGCTGAAATCTGATTTAAAGGTTTTATGAAAACTTTCTGGATGGACCATTTAGTACGATCAAAAACAAAGCTGTTATTAGTTGATATTCACTGTATATTCATGGAACAACTTTAATAATGAGACAAGGCTAAAAACTTGCTTGATGTCAATATAAGAAAAACAAAAACAGCTTTTGATTGTCTCCGATTGGCACTCTGAATGGGACTCAAACAAGACTCTTCATGATCATGAAGTTTGTTGGGAACTGTGACATCCCGTTTAAAACTTTACATTTTAAGGTCAGATCTTTGGAAAGTGGTGCTCTTTCATCTTGTTCTGTGATTATGAGTCTTGCATAATTAAAAAATAATAATTTCCTCACAATTGAGTTCCTTTTTCATCTAAAAATGTACGCAATTTACACCTTTAATTGCACCTATCTTTAATTTACACATGGCAAACCAAGTTGGCAGGAAGTCAGACCAGAGTGGCAGAGAGAATCAGTCAAGTTTCAAAATAAACCACCACAAAAGGTCTTTGTTTCCATCCATCCATCTTCTTCCGCTTGTCCGTGGTCGGGTCGTGGGGGCAGTAGCCTAACCAGGGAAGCCCAGACTTCCTTCTCCCCAGACAATTCATCAAGCTCATCTCAGGGGATCCCAAGGTGTTCCCAGGCCAGCTGAGAGACATAGTCCTTCCAATGTGTCCTGGGTGTTCCTGGGGGTCTCTTCCCCATGGGATATGCCCAGAAAACCTCACCAGGGAGTCGTCCAGGAGGCATCCTCACCAGATGCCCGACCCACCTCATCTGGTTCCTCTCGATGTGGAGGAGCAGCGGCTCTACTCTGAGCTCCTCCTGGATGACTGAGCTTCTCGCCCTATCTCTGAGGGAGAGCCCAGACACCCTATGGAGGAAACCCATTTCCGTCGCTTGTGTCCACGATCTTGTTCTTTCTGTCACTACCCACAACTCATGACCACAGGTGAGGATAGGAACGTAGACTGACTGGTAAATCAAGAGCTTCATCTTTTGGTTCAGCTCCTTCTCCACCACGATGGACAGATACAGAGTCCACATCACTGTGGCCTCTCCACCGATCCACCTATCAATCTCCCGCTCCATCCTTCCCTCACTCATGAACAAGACCCAGAGTATCTCAGGGTCTTCGTTTCATATATGGATGTTATGTTACACCTTGAACCTGCAGGTCAAAGGTTCAGAGGGTTTCAGAAGAAACTTCAACCACAACCAAGGAGGAAAGGTTCATTTTAAAAGTTAAAATGTTAGTATGGAGCAAACCAAAGTGAAGAACTGAAGCGCTATGAGTCACCTTAATGCCCCGACTACGTTACTCTAAACCAGTGACTCTTAACTGGTGGGTTGGGGCCCAAAAGTGTGCCGTAAACCAGTTTTCAGTGGGACTCTGGTAAATGTAAAGTTCTCAGGTGCGGCTACAGATTTTATTTTGCATTTGTGCATGAAATCACAGTAAATTCTGTCCAATCAGAGGTTTAAACGGCACCGTGTTTTCATTTTATGAATTTGAGAGATGGAAAAACCTTTCGTCATTGAGGGATGAGGGTGGGTCCCGAAGCCGGACCAGAACCACTGATCTAAACTATCACACATAAATCCAGAGGCTCATCACACCATGGCTAAACACTAAAAAGACAATAAAAGTCACACCAACAAGAGCCAACAATAAACAAACATCCACTCAAGAAAACACAACAAAATTCACTCACCCAGCCATCTTACCAGTGCAAGTCCAACTAAAAAACAGAAATTACACAAAAACAAACACAGTCTCTCTCAGGAAAGGTCACCAAGGTTCTTCTGACATCATCAGTACACCTCCCCTGGTCCAAAGCCGACATCGGACCACATCCCTTTAAATCCTATCCGGTATAATATAATAACCCTCTTATATAAAGACTTGGCAATATGGCACGAATTAGTGAATTATTTAATTATCTTTTGCGTGCAAAAGGGTCAAAACATACATCTCAAGTTTGAATGAAGAAATGACAAAGTAATCAAGAACAGACTGAGATTCAAACAGAGGAAGAACCTTCAAGATGAACTTTCATGTCATGCCGACCGTAACAATCTTGCATCTATGCAAAACAGCAGACCACAGACAAAGATATAGATTTGTGCAAACTGTACTCATGATGTCGGTCATAGAGTGGCCAAGGCTAATGATTCAATCACAAAGCGTTTCGCTGTTGTCTGAAACCCGGCTTTTTGTGTTGAATGCTCCATTAAGGTATGAATATTGTGGTTTTCTAAAGAAATAATAAAGCATTCAACGAGCAATCTGAAACCAAAAAATCCACACTCTCCCACCCCCAAATGTGTCACTCTCCTCAATACACAAATACCCACAATGCACACATTTATCCGCTAACGCCGGCGCACGCTGCAGATCTGAAGCGATACCATCTTTGTGGAAAACCGTCCCCTTTGACTTTGATTCTAATAATAGCTCGGTTTGAGATCGTTTCCACATCTTACGGAGAGCGTGGCAGCCTGCTCAGGATCATATTGTACTCATTTTCCACCATTTTGGCCATCATGAACCAATCTGGACCCAGCCACAGAAGGTTCTTCAGAATGACAATTAAACGAACAAAGAGCAACCAGGGCCGATGAACCCGAACAAATGGGACGAGCAAGCTGTTGCTAAAATCTATAAAAGTGATGCGAAACTGCAAAGTTCGTCTCTCGCCTGGTGATTTCATCCCGCACCTGGGTCTGTCCTTGAGCCACCAACAGACACGAGAACCCGCGGCCCGTTTTTGTCTCCAGTATCCCAAAGATCTTAATTAAAAAGTCCAAATGGGATTAGTATCGAAGTCTTTGAAGTTCTGTTACTTTGCTTTGTTGTGAAATATCAAGACATCATTCCTCTTTTGATCAGTGCAATCAAACTCAACTCCGGAGTGGCGCCCGCTGAGTCGGATCCTGTCCAGAACCAGATGCTTCCGCATGGCTTCACCTCCTCTGTGAAAGCAAAGGGATTCCCTCATTTACCACAAAAACGTCCTATGAGCTCATCGTTATAAACTCCTCGGATGCTACTGCAGCAAGAATGAAATAAATGTTCCCTTTCTTACCCGGGGAAGGGGAGTCCATTCAACCACAGAAAAGCTCGCCCTCGCAACAAACTGACATCCCCTTCAAAGTTTTTCTAACAACTCGTTTCATCACCTCCAGGGGTGCGTCGGGATGTTTTTGCCTGGACATCTGAGCTAATTAGTGCTTTCTTCCGGGGTGGGAGTGGGGGGGTTGGATTCACATTCTCGATCTATAGCTCGATTCAGAAAATTTCACCTCCGGGGTTTTCGTTCGTGAGAACCGGCGTTTCAGACTTGTTTTGGAGGAAAGTTCAAAGTCATTGAGGGAGGATGGCGCTTTGTGTCGCCTTTAATCGCTCCGAGGAGAATGAAAGGAATGAAAAGCGTCACCATGACACGCTCAGTCATCTGTGAAAGTAAAAGCTGGCGTATTTTCACTATCATTAGCAAGTAGCCACGTGTTATGATTTAGAAAAAAAAAGGGTCTAAATAGTGCATCCTATATAAATAAAAATCATTTTGTATGTTGGTTAACCCGTCTACTTTGAATTTTTTTTTTTTTTTTGTGAAAAAATTTCACATGTCCTTATTTGTCATATTTTGCTTGAATTGGCCAGCTTCTGGGTTTCATTTCTAATCTTGGCAGATACGGGTCGATTGGACAGCTGCGTAATTCAAAAGGAGGTGCTAATGTGCCGTCTTATTGGGTTTCATGTGACAGGATATTCAGATTAGCGCTCGTCTAAAACTCTGTCAAAACCAGTTTTTTTTTTTCCAAACTTGCTCACGCTGCTTTTTTATGAAAAGAGAAATCCAAACAGAAAAAAATATGGGGCTTCGTGATGGAAATATTTGGCATGAAATAAGACAGAAAGGAAAAAAAAAGACACAAAGAACAAGATGAAACACTGAGAGTCCAATCAAGCTTTAACACCGACTCAAGCTCAGGTTAAGCTTTGGAGTTTTTGATGACCCGAGCACCCGAAAGTTTACGAGGAGTGTGAAATGCTGGAAGATGCTTTTCCACAAGTCGAGCAGCACAGTAAATAATTGAATGTCTATCCCTTTTGACTCAAAATTAGACCCGGTCTATTACAGGCGGAGTGATAGGGAGTTCATTTAGCACGGTGAGTAAAAAGTCCGCCCAAACCTTCTCAGCAAGTGCATTTGTCCATATGGACCCGTTTAAGGTCGACATGTGTTCCTTCCACGGCGCTCAGAGAGTTATGAATTGGTTTGTGACATGCGAACAGGTGCGCGCGGCCTGAAATATCAAGCAGCTAAGCTAATGTTTACGCTGACCTGCAGCGGGCATAAATGATTATCATTCCACAACCCTTCCAACATTCCTCGCGCTGCATTAGCAACGCTAGCAATCAGTCGCACACTCAGCTTTTGATTTCCAATCAGCTTGATGGAATATCGGAAAGACAAGTTGAATCCAGATGCTCGTTTTTATCTCGTCTAACACTTCAGTAATCTTCTCAAAGCGTAAACACAAGCCCACTCTTGTAATTTGGTCAGTTCAGTTATTGTCACCGGCACGGCTTAAGAAAGTCTCGCCCAAACAGGTGAGTGTTTGGTCATCCAAACAGTTTGATCACCAGAGGTTAACATGTGAAAAAACAAAACAATCTTTGTGTCACGCTTCATTATCCACTTATTGTTTAATTATGAGCATTTTTGTGGTCAAGCGTGACGTTTTTAAGTCAACATTTTGACGGGATTCTCCACCAGATGGAGCGTTTTACAAATCCGACAGCAGTGCTTTGAAGACGAAGAACCGTGGTCATGCAGGTCACACAACGGAGTAGAAACGGAGCGTAAATGTTGTAAAACATGAATGTTCCCATCAGCTCTGAGTAGTTCAGCTCTTTGTTCTGGTTTTCTGCCCTGTGACTTTATTATTACTGTTCACCGTTTTTATCCACCTGCCGTCAAGCATCAGTGAAGACACTCAGAGAAACACGACAGAACAGACACATTTAAACGGCCAACTAGCGCAGGAGCTGCTGGACTCTCACTCTGGACTCGTCCTGTAGGCCGTTTTCAGACGTTCCCATTAATCCGATGGCACGTGAACAAGTCAGTTTTTATCTCTGAGTTGACCTTCTGGTGCTTTTCCTGTTTTATGTTTTATGCCAACAGTGTGGCTGGGTCAAACCTGGACACACCAGTATTACAAGCATAACCTTAAGATTTTAAAGTGTTAAATACATGACTATATTTTTTTTTTAAAAAGTCAGAAGGTCTCTGTTCGTAAACTCTGACGTCAGAGTTGGCCTCAGAGGAAGAAGTCTGTACTTTTTAATAGCTTATGTTCAGAACCTTGCAGATGCTATTGTTTCAAATAAAATAAAATAAAATAAAAAACACACATCTCCTACCCAAACTTTAATGCAAATATTCTGTTGTTACATAAGAGATGTTCATATCTGCAACAAAATTCTCATAAAACAAACCCCTGGTATGCAGAGCTGACTGCATCTGAAGGTTTTCTGGGATTTGTCATCGATGACGACGTCTGCAGAGTTTGATGAGTTATTTGAGGCAATAAAGTCCAGATTTTTTGCACCTGCTACATCATGGAGGCCGAGTCTTGGATGAAGGCGACTCTAATCGGTATGTCATGTGACCTGCAGGTGTGGAAAAGAAACTTTTTAATTTAAAAAAGTTTTAAAACTTCCAGTTTTAACTTATTTTAAGTAAAAAAAAACAGGCAATCTGATTTTTTTCTAACTAATGTTCCAAAAGCAAACATTTAGTGCCAAAGTTGAAGATTTTCCTCATCCTCGTGGTCTTTCAACCCTTCCTGCTCCAGTGATGTAAAAGCGCTGACATTTAAGCTATGTCATCTGTGTTTGCAGTACTTCGGCCGGCCTTGGTCAGCATTTGCATTTTCAGGTGCTGACGTTATCTCGGAGCAGGCCGACATGCCAGCTGAGCTCCCGGCAGTCTGACCCGTTAAGATAGAGCTGCCCTTCGAATCTCAGCTGGCGGAGGGATTTACTCCAGCCAGAACCTGGTCGGGCCTTTGAGCCGACGGAGCGGGTCGCGTCTAACAGCTCAGGGGATAACAAGCACGAGTTCCTGCCTAAAGATAAGAACTCTTGAAAGCCCAAGGATGTTTACTTATGCACAGAGCAAACTCCAAATTCATAGAAGAAAACCAGAAAAAGTTCATCTGGTAAATGGAGGAGATTATAATCATGATGAATATCCATCTGAATGTAAAAGATGCCAGGAGGAGAAGAATGCTGCCATTTGACCCTCCGCTAGAGTTGTTTTTACTGCATGATGCACAAATGTGGTCCAGGTATGCTCTAGCATCATTTTTTTTTCCATAAAAAAACCCCCTCCTGACATATAGATGTAGTCTTATTGCACAATTATTCGGTTGTCAGAGAGCGGTTTGATGAAATGGTCTTCTCCGGCGGAGGAATGCAAAAGCACAAAGTAACTGTGAAAATCGTCTGGCAGGCCCAGCTAATTCGGTATCACAAATGTGCCATTTAACTTAACGGGGGAGAGAATAAACAGTAAAATGTGTGAAACTGAGGAAGCAGTGATTTATCGTGACGTAAAGACTGAAGTGGAGCCATCAGAGAGGAATGCAGAAGAAATACCGCCATCAGTGTCAACAACAACTCGTCCACGTTTGGAGCCAAAGATTGTTGCCGTAAATGATGCATTATCTCTGCCGTCTGGCTGGCGGAGGGCAGGGGGGTTAATCTGCATGATTTAGTTTTAAAGATCGCTGTCCAAACATCACACTCTTGAACCGATTCACTTTTCATCTCCAGGTATTTTCTGCCCATGCGGCTTATACCTCCCAGAAAATCTGCAGCTAAAAATAAACGGTAAAATACACAAAATGTTCGGCATGTTCGGTGATTTAGCAATGAGCTCTGACTGAAATTAATCTGAAATTGCAGACCGCATTTCACATTTATAATTATATATCTGATTTAGGACAAAAACGTGCGATGAAACGTGAGAATTTCCTGTCTGCACATTTCTGCTCAGATGTTTTGCTTCCCTCTCTCCACGTCCTCTTGCCTCCCGTCTGCTCTTCTCACTAAGGTTATCCTTGACATTTTGGGGGAGGTTGTCAAGCTTTTCATGGACTCCTGGGAAATAGCCACACAGCACGAGGTAGGGAGGGATGTAATGCCTTTTCCAGAAGTGAACTTTAAACCGGGAAACAGAGACGTCAACATGCCTCAGAAGAGCTAAACATTATATCTACAGATTATACCTTCTGTCTCTTGTTTTTGCAGCATGAAAGCACCATTGTACATGCACGGTCTCTGATCTTTCAGTATGATGATTTTTCTTCATCCACTATGAAGTTCTGGTTGCTCACTTTTCTCTCATGCATCATTTGAACTCTTTTTTTTTTTTAAACCCTAATCTACAGATTTGTGTAAAATATTGCCATATAGTCGATCCATTTGGTGTAATTTAAAGCCGATGTGCCCATAACAACCGGTTCAGGTGAAATGACTTTCGTTAATGTTTCGTCCCGGCTGGACAACTGCAATTAGGTGGAGCCACCGTTTGAGAAAATAAAGGCTTAATCTGAATAAACAAGTAACAACCTAAAAGCCAGCGGGATGACCTGCTGCAGCCTCGCCAGGCCGATCTTATATCAACACACTCACAGGTGCTGCCAATTAGGATAATTAGCACTCTGAAGCCTGCGATGGACCCCGCAACTGGTGCACGGCTGCTGCACGGCCTGCAGAGGTGTGCACGGGTGTTACAATCACAGAGTAATTGCAATATTGAGCTGTGTGAGTCCCGTTTCAGAGGAAATGTTGAGAATAAATCTACCACTTCCTGCTCTTAATTTCTGCTTGAAACTTTTTTTTTTTTTGGCGGGGATCTTTTTCTGCAGCTTATAAAAACACGAGAGGTTCGATGAGTGAATTATGTTTACGTGCAACTAACAAAAGAGAATAAAACAGATTTGAGATGATTAAAGTAGACGAATACAATTTAAAAAGGAGATTAGGCCTTAATACAAAACACTTGGGATGATATGGAAAACACAAATAAAAATCACCTGTTTGAAATGACTTCATTGTTTTTTAAAATGATCTCTTACCCCCTCATCAGCTTTTCCAGGCTGTACCAACTTTTCCCTGGAATTAGTCTAGAAATTCATAAAGTGGATGCATAAGTCCGAAATATTAGCCGAGGCAGCGAATGTTCTGATGAGAAAATAGATTACAGTGGGGAAGGTTTTTGCTGAGTCGCTGTTCTTGGTTAGTCTACGATCGTGGTGAACCTCAGTCCAGGTCCTCGTGGTCCAGCATGTTTCAGAGAGCTTCCTGCTACGGCACGCTTGGATTCACGGGTCAGTGACAGACTTGTGCAGACCTTGATGACAGGCTGACAGTAATCCACTCATTTGAATCAGGTGGGTTGGAGCAGAGAATCACTGTACATTCATCTTTTACTCAGAGGATTGATTTCAATTTATTATTCAAGGAACAATCAAAATGATCTCTTTTTGTTTGTTTGTTTTGTTTGTTACACAATACGTCTTCATAGTAGCATCAGTGGAAGCTCCCCCCGGATGTTTTAGGTGCTTTCCTGCTGATTAAAACAAAATGGTGAGCTCAGCGTGAAGCTGGGCGGAAGCCTGGATGATCTGTTCATTTGAGGCCGTTATACTGGAGCAGGACGAGATCCTCCGGGCCGGGACCGACGAGCACCACCATAAAGTCAATTTATTATAAATGAACAGGATTATATTTGAAATTTCTGTCAGAGGAAAATGTCTTTCCTGAGGTAAATGAGCAGCTGAATCTGAACAAATTTAGTCTTTGGAGAATTTACCTAATGTTGAAAATGTTTTTAAGAAATTTCTCAGGATCATGCCGGACTCGGTTACACTTCCATCCTCCAACGAATAATTTCTCTAAAGGTTTAAAGATGACATGCAGAGGTAGTAATAATAGGAAAGTAGTGCACCCCAGTTTTAATAAGAGGCTGCTGGATTGATTATAACTTTGTTTCATCGAGCTGTAAAACTCTCCTGGTTTATTTAATTCCATTATCAAAGACATTTGCTTGGTCTCCGAGAGGCTTCGGTGACTGGCTTTTGCCACTATTTCAGCTTCCATTTATAGGGTGGCAGCACTTCCTGCTATTGTGTGCCAGGAAAAACCAGACCCTCCTGGCTGCTCTCGAATGTCCTGCCTCTCTTATCCAGTCTGAAACTCCACACAGAAAAGAAAACACACACTTTGAGACGATTACAGCCACACACACAGCTCTGGTGGGACAGCGCCTCTGACCGCTGACCAGCCAACAAAATCCAAGAAGACAGAAACTGATTCTGAACTTCTTCAACTTGAAGCAGGGGCACAGGTTCTCATAAGAGGAAGGTTCTGGATTTCCAAAAGTCACTCGAGACCATAGCTAGAATTGGAAAGTTCTTCATTTGGGAAAACTTGTCTGTTTCTGGCCTCGCTGTCAGACACACTGTCGAGGAAGCATTTCATTGCTGCACCTCATCAAGGAGCTGCAGATTGCAGATCTAGACTCCAGGTTTCACTCTTTTTCAGCTTCATTCACGTCTCATCCATCTGAGCGACTGGCAACACAGGCTCCTTTTGTTTCTGACGCCAAGGTCCAGGAGTTGGGAAAACCATCAGGACACAGTAAATCATATTCGGGGTCGAGTGTCAGCCAAAATATCCACAATTACTGGACCGCGGCTCTGCGGATCACAGTTGTGGTCGACCTCTAACTGTACACGTCTTTTAACATCTCTCTTGTCTCTAAGTGGAGGGCTGAGCCTCTCAGCTTGATGGGAGTTTATGGAGATGATCTAATTACTTTTGCAGAGCTGATCACGACTGCTTTGACAGTATCACAGAGGAAAGGTTGCTTTTTTAAAAAGTGTGTCTTGAGTTGGAAAAAAAACCCCGCCTGAAAGTACTTTATTATTTACAACAAGTTAAAGTGAATCATATTTAGCTACTCAACCAGAGGAGTAAACAGATTTGAGGTCTCAGCACGAAAAGGACCAAGTTACAATACAAAAGTTCAGGGATAAAGTGTGTGGTACAAAAGTAGTGCAGTGGAAGTTTGAATCTTGGATTTGTTTTTTTGGATCTGTCTGCACAGGTGGCCTCATATTTTTCTTCACAGTTTGACCTTGGCATAACTTTGCTGGGATGTTCAGTCCTGCAGTTTTGGCAAAGGCCCAGAATGACTTAACTTGTGAATAATCTTTGTTATGGCAGGAAACAGAACTCCAAGTTGTTCATAAATGGCTTTGTTACAGCTGTGATTCTTCTCTAAGGTTGTATCATTTCCTCTTGCCAAAACTTTAAACACACACCTGAATGTTTCAGACCAACAAATGTATAAAACTCTGCTTTGATAGAGGTCTGCATGTCAGCTGATGATCAGTTCAAGGGCTGATCATAAGCAGCGCTCAGCTGCAATCTCCAGCCTTAAATATTTAAGTACTTAGATGAACATAAGTACTTTTTAACACTTTTATTTTGTATTTTCGTATCTATCTTAGATTTTTTTTTGTTTGTTTGTTTTGCTCTTACTAGTTTTCTTACTGTACCACATCTGCTCTTATTCTTTGATGTTGCAAAAATGCAATTTCTCCACTGTGGGACAACAACAACAACAAAAAAGGCTTTTCTTTTTCTTCTGCTAAATCTAATGAAAGCAGAAAGGGGATACTTCGTATTGCCCACATAATTTATTCTTTTTGGCTTCATTTTTGTTAAAGAAACAATGATGGCATTAAAAAAAGAAGTTGCCCATATGGGGTTTTCTTTTTCCAAAATTATGACTCACTGCAGTCAGATGATTTTTATTGTTTTTGTGCAGAAAAAACTATGAATAACAGAGGGAGCACTAACTTTTTTTTACATCTACCAGAACACACCGTTTACCCAAACTACTGCCTATTTATATTACATGCTGAAATTTTACTTCTAAACTCTTTCACTTTCCTCCCTGACTGTTCAAACTGAGACACTGTGATTGCTGTCAGCCGCAGGTGACACATCAACTACTCATAAAGACTTCATGCAAGACCACTTCAAAAAACAGAAATCTACTTTGAACATTTCATTATGATTTGTGAGCCAAAATAAGTGGATTTGTAACACACGGTACAGAAGAAGGGTCTATTTTAAGGCAAGTCGTGCTGTTTTTCTCTTTGTAACCAGGTAGCACCTAATCAAATTAAATGCCAAAGCCTGGGGGGCAAGTAAACAAAAAAAGTAAGAAATGAGTGGAACAAAATCAAAATAAAAACTTGCAATGACAGGAGGATATCAGCCAGAGTGGGTTTCTGGCTGATCGGGGATATTCATCCTTCATGATGATTCCCTACTTCTGTTTTTTTCCAATTACAAGATCTGTTTCCCAAAAGCATTCTTGATTTTTTTACAGATTCTTTTCCATGGTAGGATCGATGGAAAATAAGAAAAGCAGGTCCACGTTTGAAGTGGATGGAGTCGGGCGGTCTCGGTGAATAAACGGTGTGCATGCAAAGCAAATCCTGTTTTGGATCAGTGACGACTGTGGCTTTTTTCAGCTCCTCCTGAAAAACCTGAAGCAGCAGAGCTGATGTTCGCTCAGAGCTGATGATTACCTGCATATCTCCCATCTTTGATAATTCAGTTTCAGTTTCTGCAGCAAATGCAACTTTCTCTACTTCCAGCCAGAGCTGACTTTGGAGGACCAGTAAACCCGTCACGGTTTTATATGCCGCTTTGCTAAAGATAATGGCATGAAGCGCAGGAATTTACTGCCATCCGTTAACCTTGAAGCCACCTCTGCTCGCTGAGCAGTAAAAGCCTAAATGTGGACCATTCTGACGGTTATGCTGATGGAAAGTCAGACCTGCGTGAGTTTTCTGCGTCTAAAGCTGCTGTCTGATCATGTGACGCGTTTGCTGACAATGCTCCCCAAAAACACGTGAAGGAAATTTGGTGCCATGATTCCTTTGAACTGTCTCATAAAAATACCTGAACCCCATCCAAGATTCACTTGTTGAAATGTTTGTACAAAAACAACAACAAAAAAGCATTCATAGATCTCATAATTGTTGTACAGACTGTATGACTTTTTGTCTTTGTGCCTGGCTGCCAAACCTCAGTAAATCTTTTTTCCCTCAGGAGGCCAGACTCTTCACCTCAGCCTTCTCATTCCTGGAGACGGCTTTTAAGCACCAGCCTGCACTATTTTATATCTCAAAGAGCTGAAATCAAATCAGAGGAAGATGCAGAATCCAAAGAAAGCAGATTGTGGGGATTGAATGTGGACCAGGTGTGGAGTTTGGAGGGTCTTCACAAGACGCCTGCCACCGAATTTAATCCCTTTGGAAATATTCAAAACCTTTTCTGAGCTGACTTGAACTCCCAGATGCCTCTCAGTCTCCGAGCTCTTATGAGTCTATTAGACATTTATTTTGCACAGTAGTAATTATTCCATTACTGTGGCAGCATATTTGTGCTCGTAATGTAAAATCAGTCAATGAATGCACATGTTCAGCTGCTGTGCAACAATTTAATCTTGTTTTTGGATGTAATAGCTGCTAATTATCTTAACTGGAGCTGGAAACCAACTTTGGCTTTGCCACATACATGCATACAGGTATATTTGGTTTATTACTTTTACTGTAGCCGACTTAATTCTGTTGAGAACATAAGAAGTCAAAACTATCTCCAAACTTATCTCCCAACATTATAAACTTAAAGTTTAAAGTTCAGGAAAACTCTCTGGTTTTCATGTGTTGTTCTTAGTGAGGTTTCTTTAGGGTTTACTTTTATTTTTCTGTTTGATTTGTCCTCTCTTCCAGGTCTACACTCATCTCTCTTAATTCCTTTTGATTATTGCTACCTGTGTCTTGTTAGTCCCGCCTGTTTGTCTGCTGCTCTTACATGTATATATGTGTAGAGTTTCACCTCCTCTCTCGTGCTGCACTACATGCTGTTCTCTTTTGTTATCTGGTTGAACTTCTTGCCTCTTCATTTTGGACTTTAGATTTTTAGGTGTCCTGCTTTGAAGAGTACTATTTTTTTTATTTTTTTGTGTGGTTGAAATAAAGGTTATTATTTAGTATCCCTGCATTCTGGCATCCTGCATTTGTTTCCTTTTCTGTTCCTAAGAGGTGCTACTTGTTGATTCATTTTTGATGCCATGCTCAAGCCAGATGTCCTGCTCAATGAAAAGCTGTCAAATATGATTTCCAGCTAGGAAAACGCAAACAAATCACTGCAGTCCACTATTTGAGTACCTATGTGGTTGGGAGCATTTATTGTATTTTCTTTGTCAAATTGTTCAAAAGCATTTCTTTTTAAAAAAGAAAACAAGAAGCTGTCAGTGAATCACAGAACCTAAACCAGAGATATAAACAAACAAACAAACCCAATGATATTTACACAATCATCAGTCCTTCAGTCATCTGAGGATGTGCAAACACTTTCTGGCGTTCTTCACAATTGTGTTGATGTGCTGAGTCCAAGCCCGGTCCCGTGAGATGGTCACTCCCAGGCATTTGAAAGTGTCGACTCTTTCCACCTCAAAACTCCTGATGAGAAGGGGATGGAAGCTCCTCTGCTGCGTACTGCTGAAGTCAACGATCAGTTCTTCTGTTCTGGAGGAGATGGTTCTCCCAGCACCAGTCATCCAGGTGGAGGACCGCCCCTCGATAGGCTTTCCCATCCTGGGAAATCAGTCCTACAACAGGGAGATCATCATGACATCATGGTTTTCATCGATTTGATCTCATTTTTAAAGGTACAGTGTCAGTGAATGTAACTTGTAAGACCAAGGACAACAAAGTCAGCACCTGTTCCACCTCTACATTGTTTTACATCTCCATTAAAGACCATTTGCATGTTATCGTCCTGCAGTGGTCATATAATGTAGACTTGGTGAATCAAGAAAGGTTGCAGTTATCCAGAAGAGTAAATCAGACCAACCACATAGTTTCTGAATCCGTTTGCTTTAACCATCCACAAAATCAAAATGTTCTCAAGGCAGGCACATCTGAACAAAAAAAAGTTCTCATGTACCGTATTTCTCCTAATTAACGCGCCTGGGCGCACAGCAAATTACTGGCAGGGCGCCTCTATTTAAGACCTAATTATGCAAGTTCTTCAGTGTTCGGCTTTAAAACAATAAGGTGTCACAAAAACATGTCTAACATACACGAATTATTAAAAAAAAAAAAAAAAAACTACCAAAATCGTTCTCTATTTGGTTGTTAAATATGGTAAATGATCAGCATATTGATAATTTATATGTAAATACAACACAATTTGTTTAAAGAATTAACTTTTTTATCAGCACTTTCTTTCGATATATACATACCAGTAATAAAAACAATGAGGACTGTAAAAAAAAACCTATACGCCACAGATAGTAAATATTAACAAAACTTCATAAATCCGCTCTTGCCTGTTTTACATTATACCGGCCGGTAGCGCGTCGTAATCTTGCACTCTTGTTGACGTCATGTATAACGTAAACAAAGCGCTGTTAAAGTGACAGTCACGGTAAATTTAAATATCCAA
>JAOWBL010054428.1:0-23438 GCA_028564865.1 Zenarchopterus dispar | reverse complement strand
CCAGTGTTGCAACGCACATTTTAAGAACAGCAGGGAAAATAGGAAACACGCAATCAAACAAGATATTATGAAGTAAATAACTTTGTAACTTTGTGCGTTTTGAAGATTCATGTAAAATTAATTTTATTGTCTACCTTTTTTTCTTGGTTCATGCTTATTTTATTTTATTTTAAGATATTTGAAGCAGAAAAATCTGAATCAAGTATTTTAGTTAAAATGAATCATGACATTGTCTTTTGAAAGTTTCCATAAAACATGCTTCTAGATGTATTTTACTTCATTTTAAGATTTGTAACAACATATGTTACACTAACTAAAGGAATTTTAGTCAGTAGTTGAACATGACTCATCAATCAATCAATGTTTTGCCACAAATCAAGATGATTTTTGAAGTTTTGTGTCGTGTTTTGAACTTTCAGAACGTGGTTAAGCAGGATGGGTGAGACGTCATCTTGGGTGTTTATTGCAGCGCTGTGTTTAGTTCTAACATGAAGCTTTTATTTATTGTTATTGTTATTGGTTCAAACTAAATCTTTCAATTAAAAAGCAACATTTCCGGCATGTAGTACAAATTTGTCCAGTCAGAGGGTACAAGGAATACATAAGTGATTTTTTTTAAACTAAAGTCAGCTTTAAACAAGCGTATAAGCAAGAAAGTAAAAATAAATAAATAAATACTATTAAATCATTGTTCAAGCTGGTGTAGAAGTCATGTTTAACTCTCACATCTAGACAGATCAACTTTATAGAACATCAAAAACATTTTGTGTCTTTGGTTCTTGCTGAACTTTTAGGAATTTCAGGTGAATCTTAAATTTGTTCATTAAAAAATGGAAATTTTAATGATAATGAGACAGACAATAATTTTACTGGAAGATTAATCACTGTTTTTTGTTTGCTTTGTTTTTCGTTTTTTGCTTGTTTGTTTGCTTTTGTTTTTGTTTTTTGCATTACTATGTTCCCTGAATTGAAAGCAGACCCAGTTTTTCTTGTTTGGGTTTCAGTATTTTTACCTTTTTGTTTCTTTGTTTATCGGTATTTTTGTTCTGTGTTTGTTTTCTATGTCTGTATTTTTGTATCAGGAGGACACATTTATTGGGAAGTGCTGTGTATGTGTCGCTTTAAACAATAAAAAAAGGAGGAACCTTGAGTAGAGTTTAGTGGTTCCTCCGAGTTTTTTTGAGTGTCGGACACAACATAGAGGTCTGCGGTCATTAATGTTTTTCTCTCTTTTTCTTTATCAGAACATGAAGAAAAAAAACTCGATAGGTTTGTCTCTTGATCAACGTGCAGTAGATTAAGGTAAGCTGATAATGAGCTGATGAATCTGTGTGGTCGATGTTTTGTTTTTCAACATTTAATCTTAAAACGCAGATTTGTTGATTATAATTTTATTTCTTTATGTTCGAGGTGACGATTAAACTTATAGTTAATTTAAACTTTAATGGAGGTAAGGTTCCTAAAATCTCTTCTAGTTTATAAAGATGAAAGGTGAAAGTAGTCAACCCTCTTTTAGTCCTATATTATTTTTGTCTAAATTTGGAAAGTAATCAGATTACAATCGATCTCAATATTTGTAAAACAAAACCTGAACATGAACAAATATCATTTCTCTCTCCTTCATTTTGGATTTTTTTTTAAATTGTGTAAAATGAAGCGGGCAATTCTGGTGAGTTACTAGATCCACCTTCAGTAGAGGTTTCCTTCAAGAACCTTTAGTAGATGCTTCCTGTCTGATGTCATCAGTGTCTCTCATGGTTGTGGAGGAATTCTGGTCCATTCTTCTTGACGTGTTTAGACGTTCGCTTCTCCACAGTTCTCTGAAGGTCCTACCACAGCATCTCAACCAGATTCAGGTCTGGACTTTGACCAGGTCCTTCCAGAATCTTCATTCTTTTAGTTTTCATCATTCTTTTCTAGATCTGCTGCTGTGTTTGGGTTCATTCCCTGTCACATGACACAGTTTCAGCCAATTTTCAGCTAACTGTCATCCGTGAGACAGATCTCCTCACATGTGTCTCTAGAAGACTCTGGTCTACAGAGGAGTCAGTGGTCCACTCAATGACTGTCAAGTTTGTCCAGGTCCAGATCATCATCTCTCCACCACCGTGCTTGATAGTTTGGAACAACAGTTTGGAAATGATTTTATAATGTCGTCAAAGATTCTCTCAGACCATTGCTTTTTTGCAGTGTGTTAATACACACTTGAATAATCCACACCAACAAATTATCAAAGAATCCGTTTTTCTAGAGGTTTGCACAGCTGCTGATGATCAGTTCATCAATAATAATGATCAGCAGCAGCCAATGGCAGCTTTTAAATCCAGGGAAACCAGTAAGGGTCTACTTAGGATTACCCAGTCGATTCCCCTACTTCTTTTTATTTTGGTTTATTATTTGTTTGATAAACAACACCACAGTCAAAACGTCCATGTTGCTGATCACCAGAGGTTGTGTTCACATGTAATCATGCTGCATGTTCTTCCAGCAGCTGCAGAAGCGTCTGAACTCACCAGAAGAAGAAGATGCTTGTCCTCCAGCTTCGTTTGCAGCTTTGGTCCAGGGTTGTGGCCGTCAGCTCGCGGAGCGTCCATAAACTGGCCTCACTTCAGAAAGCCACCTCACTCCCTCCCAAAAAGATGCAGAGCCTGCTCTACCCCTTCAGCCAGCTGGAGGCATACCTGGACAGGTGCTGTGGTTTGTGTCAGTTGTGTAAAAATGAGCATGTTTAATCACAGACTCTGACTTTCTCTGGATCTTTGATAAAACTCTCAGATCTGTGGACAGGACCCAATTTCATCTCTTCCATCCCAGTTTGAAGGACATGTTGGAGGCAGAGAAGCTTTTCTGCTCCTCACCATCTCACAAGATAGATTACTACGTCTCTGCAGAGAGGATGGACCATGCACCTGCTCTGAAGCAGCCGGAGGTTAGCGCTCTTTCAGACTACAAGCACAGTTCTGAAAAGGCTGAAAAACTGTGTTAAATGTAAATAAAAGCAGAACTCCAGCACTTGCAGATCTCACTAACCCATATTTTATTAAAAAGAGAACACATAAAACATAATTTCATGAGAACTATTAGGTCAAATATGTGAGCATCTTATTGTCCAGAGTACATAAAATAAAAAAATTCAGAGAACCTGGAGAAATCTCTGCATGGCAGGGACAAGGTCCAAAACCAGTATAGGATGTCTGTGATGTTCAGGCCTTCAGGCCACCAATCTCATAAAGGATAGACTCCCAGTAGAGCTCTTTTAGATCTGACGTTGTGCACATGGGCTTTTACGTGCAGACCCAGATGGTTAAATGTGTGCTGTAATACATCTTTCCCTGTTGAAGCCTCATGTATTAGTCAGCAGCAGCTGATAATAAACGAGCCGACGTTTAAGCGCACAGACGCTCGCGTTGGGCTGAGAGCTCAGAGTAGATCGTTTTGTTGGCGGGACAGCAGCTCGCTTTGCCGTTCTGAGTTGGTTATCTCTCTGTTTCTGTCAGAACATGATGAATTCACTGCTCGCTGGCAGCGAGAGCCGCCATCCATCTGTGAGGTGTAGGAAAGATGGATGAGTGGCCATTGTGTCCCGGAGGTCCATGATGCTGGGGAGGCAAAGAAAAGGGAAACTGTCCAAAAACGGTTTAGAAACAGCTCGATTCCACATACATGACAACTGTACATACCACACCAGGTCCAAGTGCATTAAACCACTCGTGTGCATAGAATTGGGGGCATGGAAAAAAAAAAAAAAAAAAGAATTGGGGGCGTGGTCTTTTGATTGGCAGCTGACACAGCCAGTGACAAGCTGTCACCACTTCAGCTGCTTAGTGGTATATTGACTTCAAAGCAGAAAATAATTTATTAATATTGTAAAGAGAATGTTTTGTTAGTCTGGAACTATAAAGTGCATGAAAGGAAGTGGCCTCTTTTCTGAGAAGTTGGTGTGAAGCCTTTTTTGTTGCTCTAGATGACACCACCCAACCATTGTTGGTCCAAAAATGGGAAGGTCAGAAACCTGGTTGGGACACACCTGTCTTACTGGGGTAGAATTGGGGGTGTGGTCGTTTGATTGGCAGCTGACACAGCCAGTGACAAGCTGGCTGTGTCAGCCAAATAACCTCAAGCTGGTTATTTTGGCTTAGCTCATACTAAGATGCTCACTAGTGTTAATTTACTTTCATTCTCATCAAATCTGTTCATCCTCATCTCCGATTTCATTAACAAACAATATTTGAAACAGGTACCACCAGAGCTGAAACAAACCCCACCCATGCTCACTCTGAGCTTCACTGGTTACCCTCACTAGTTGGTGCTTGCTGAAGACAGTTTAAGGTCTCCAGACCTCTACCAAAGCTCTGTCCTGGTGGAAGTTCAGGCAACAGCAGCTCTTCAGCAGCTAGATGGAGGGCTAGTTTGTTAAGATGGTCCAAGTGTAGGAGCCAAATGTTCTGGATGCTACCGGCCAACAAAGTGGAGACCATCCTCCAGTTAGCAGCTGATGATGAAGCTCAACTAACAACTGGTGCTGACTGTCGGCTAAACGCAGTGGCCATGTCGTTAATGTTCACCAGCAGCAGCTGGAGGAGCCGGAAGCTACAAGGATAATTTCAGGACTATAGCAGGTGGAAAACTGCTGGAACCTGCAGTCAGTCAGCTAGCCAGCCAGCCCACAACCCCAAAACAAGCTGAACCCAGTGGTCCCAGTGGGGCTCTGCTGGTCCTGATTTCAGTTCTAGTCCTGTTTAAGGATGTTTCAGTGATGACACTTGTAATGAGGATGTTTTGACAGATTTAGTCAGAATCAATATAATGATCAGTATAATAATAAAAAGTGCTGGCCAACTCACTGGCAGAGGACCTATGAGGTCATGCATCACAGGTTTGCATAAGCTCAGTCAGCCAAGTAAAACATCTGTGATTGACAGGTGAGTGTGGTCTGTGTTTACAACACAGACCTACTTCCTGCTGTGAAGTAGGAAATAAAAGAGGCATTGGAATCATTAAGAAACCTGTGGATGACATCACAGGGGGCATGTCTAGTTCTCCTGAGAACACTGGAACTTATGTGCATGAATTTGTTTTCTAGGTGTGTTTCATCGGCAGAAGCAATGTGGGGAAGTCGTCTCTCATCAAAGCTCTGTTTTCTCTGACTCCCGAGGTGGAAGTTCGAGTCTCCAAAACCCCAGTGAGTATTCTCAATCCATGACAGAAGCCCTGCTGTCAAGCTTTGGATATGGGTTCCCTCATCAGATCAATGTTTTGTCTGGAAACACCATCAACAACTTCAGGGTTTAACCTTTGACCTTTTGAAGTGCTGGTTGATGAAGCTCCATCTTTGTCTTTGTGTTGACAGAGGGTCATTATAAAATTAATGAAGGGAACTTAATTCCACCCCACTGTGTGAATTTGTTCTGGCAATTTATTGGAAGAAGGACTTATGGATTTTAAAAAAAAAGGGACAATCCAATTATGAACGGGGATGAGGCTAGAGTCATCTGCGCTGAAGACAACTGACACGAGCGCTGGATCATGGAGGTGTAGAAACCTGTAAACGAGCCCCAACGACAATGAACCGGGATGTTCATGCTGTCACACAGCTGGAGCAGCATCCTGAGAGAGTGGGTGGATAGCAGGAGGCATGACTGTCCTGTCAAAAGTGGCGAAGGGTGTCGCAAGTGGAGAGTATCTCAGGTGGAAGGTGTCAGCAGTTATCTTTTTTCCTTTGATAATCTGAAAAATGTACATTCTAATGAATGACTTTGTGTTATTAAAGTAGCATGGACATAGTTCTGAAGACAGAGTCTAAATGTTCTGTTGTAGTTCTGGATCTCATACTGATGGGAGACGACCCAGTTCCCGTTTCTATCAACAGAGGAAGTACTTCTACCATTTAACACAGATTAAACTTGAACTTCAGCTATGAAACACATTAGCTTTTACCATGCTAAAATTATTTTTAATAAATAAAATGTTACAGCAGAAACATTTTCAGCAGCAGTTGGACATCAGTTTAGAAATTCTGTGACTACTGTTGCAACTGAAACATCTCACCTGAGAACTGTGAAGTAACCATGCAGGAACTGTGGAAGAACCTTGGCAAAACCACATGGGAAACATCGGTTTAAAATTCTGTGTAAACTCTTTGAACTGGTCGCTCTTATTCCCGTATGGGAGAACCATCTGGGTACCGTGGGAGGAACATGGTTAAACCACGAGGGAATTCTGGGGCACCAAAACCAGACATCCTACAAATATGTCTGAGTTGAAGAAGTTCTTATCCAGATCTTTCCATATCTCTGATCCAAAGATTCTGAATATGTTTTGTTTTATGTCTTCTTCTCAGGGTCACACAAAAAAGATGAACTTCTTCAAAGTTGGCAAAGCTTTCACCCTTGTGGACATGCCAGGATATGGACACAGAGCTCCCAAAGATTTTGTGGACATGGTGGAGCCTTACCTTCACTCGAGGAACAAGTATGTCCTTGTTCTCCTGCTCTAATCTGATTTCAGCTGTATGGAAACATTTCTTGAAGATTCTGACTTTTGTTATCATTGAACAATAGTCCTTTTCCTTTCTGATGTTCCCTGTTGTTTGTGATGACATCCACCAGGGAATGAACTTAGAGAGAAGTGCTAGCCAACTCCCCGATTGAATCGCCAAGAAACATTTATGTTATTATAACAGAGTGGACATTGAACAGTCTGAAAGTTTCTCTCTCCTCATTTCCCTCCAGTCTTGTGAGGACATTCCTGTTGGTTGACGGCAGCGTCGGTTTTCAGCAGGCCGACATGATCGCCTTGGAGATGTGTGAGGAGATCAGATGTCCATATGTGGTAGGACACACAGGATTATATCTGTAAATGTCAACATCAAGCTGAATTGGCTGCTCAGTGTGTCCCAGGAGGAACTATGTACAGTAAATGGTTTAACTGGGCTGGTATGTTTTTTTTGTAGCCTTCCATGAGTGTCTCACAATATTGTGCTGAAATTCTGGTCCAATTCACATCAGTGCTCAAATGACCCTGGTAGGGTCTGTAAAAAAGCACAATGGAGACACACATCTTAAAAAGTTGAATCAAAGCAAATAAACCTAATGTTTTTAAATTCTTGAAGATAGTGATGGGCCCACAAGATACCTCCCTAAGGAGGTGTTTCACGCATGACCAGCTGGATGGAGGTCCTGGGGCAGACTCAGGGAGATCTCTAGCCTGGCTCAGAAACAGCTCGGTATCATTCAAGAAGAGCAGGTGGTCTGAATCTTGACCTCTGCTTAGTCTCCTGCCTCCCCCACCCAAACCTAGATGGATAGATGATAGATGGAAGGATAATAGATGGACAGATAGATGGATGGACAGATGGATGTATGGACAATAGATGAATGATGGATGGATGATAGATGAATATTTGGATGGATGATAGATGGATGAATTAATAGATATATGGATGATAGATGAATGATGGATGGATATATTAATAGATGGATAAACAGTTTAGACATTTTTACCTGATGATAATCAGCAATAGATGTACCCCTTTTTTCGGAATATAAGCCGCTACTTTTCTCCCCACGCTTTGAACCCTGCTGCTTATACAACGATGCGGCTTATCTATAGAGTTTTCTTCGCTAACGACCATCAGGGGGCGCAGGAGGCGCAAAAACGAGATAGACGGCAAGAGGTCAATGTAAAGAAGAAGAAGCTAGTTTTTGGTGCACTGGATTCCAGATGAAAGTGACATTGAGAGCCACACCGATAGAGGTACTGAAAAGGTGTATGACTGAGATGTTCTCAGGCTCTTCCACTCCGATCCTGAAGAAGAGGACTTCAGTGGTTTCAGTGCACAGGCGGAGGATGAATAAAAACATTAATATCTTTTCTGTTTTGTTCGATCAGCCGTTTTACTGTGGTGTTACAGGTGTGTGAATAAACATGTACAAAATCTCTCTGTGTAAATATCTCATTTCACAACGAATGTATCTGCGGCTTATAGTCCGGTGCGGCTAATATGTGGAAACAATATTTTTCTTTAAAATTTAGTGGGTGCGGCTTATATTCCGATGCGCTCTATAGCCCGGTAAATACGGTACTTCTTCCAACTTTAAGATTTTATCTCAACAGTTTTATAAGTAGGAAAAACTGTCATCAAAAAGAGAATTTAGTAAATATTATAATTTATCCTGATATGAATAATTAGCTTCCAGACCACATTTTAACTTCCCCACCAGCAAAAGAACGCTTCAATGCTCATTAACCAGGTCAATTCTTCTTCCTGTTCCAAACCCTGGTCATTATGTCCACGCTAAATTAATGCTGAACGCTCCCACTCAGCTATTTAAAAACTGCTCAATTATTCATGCTGTCAGGTTATTAAACACATCTGGACAGTCACAGAAGCACTCTTAAAAAAAATATCCCTGCTGGAACAAATCTGGGATCTTAAATGGTTTCAGTACTGGGTCTTAAAACGTCACGTTTCACATGTTTCATGGGCAGCTGTTAAAACTGATACCTGCTACTATGAAAGCGCAGATGGAGAATTTAAATGCAACAATGAGAGTTTATAACCCTACTAACTAATGCTAAGATTTTTTCATTATTTTGTTGTACAACAAAATTTATCAATGAATCCTTTAAGTAACAGATGGGGTGTTGCAGTTTGATATCTGACCAGCAGATGTCAGTAGAAGTTCTTTCTCTGCTAGTTAAATACTATCTCCTCCCAGAAATAATCTGTTCATGAAGAAACACAAAAGTTTACTAATGTCAGTTCACATAAGTTACAACTGTAACTTATGTGAATAGGTTACAGTTGGATTTATTAGTGTTAGATAAGTTAAAGTCGTAACTTATGTGAATCATCTATCCATCCATCTATCATACAACTGTAATTGAATAAAATTTATTTAAACAACCATCAGCCTCCTCTTCATCATATTCAGGTCACCAGGCCAGTGGTCTAACCACTTCCTCCAGCTCTTCCAGGGGAATGCCAACGCATTCCAGCTGAGGAATGTAAGCTGTCCAGGGGTGTCCTGGGTCACCTCCGGGTTGTCCCCGGGTCGTCCTTGGGTCGTCCCCAGACCTCAAACGACATCACAAAGTGATAAAAGCTTCACTGTCCCAACATTTTTGGAATATGTTTGAGGTCCAAAATTTAAAAATGGATGAAAATGAACAAATGAAATGAAGCTGATGACACGAAAACCTAAAATATGTTGGGTTCAGACCATCAGTGACAAGATAAAAGTTAAAGTAAACACTAGGATCACTGACGGTCTTCTCATTCTGAGCAGTTTATGGATGTTTACTCTCAGTCATGGTTTATGATGGTAGATGTTTACTACATGTGATGTTCCAAATGCTTTCAGGTGGTGGTGACAAAGATAGACAAATGTGGACATGGACCGCTGCTGACAAACCTGCTCAATCTTCAGGAGGTGGTGAAAACACGAGCTAGCAGCTGCTTCCCCCAACTGTTTCTGATCAGGTGACCACCCACTTCCTCCCATAGTAAACAAAAGTCATCAGAACGGTTTATTTTTCTGATTGTTGTTGGAATCCTACTTTATGAAACAGCTATAAGTTCTCACCAGAGCACACAGAGAGAGTTATAAAACTATTTCAGACAACTTAGACTGCTGTTTTCTACAGAGAGAAAGATTAATAACCAGGAAAAAGCCTGACAGGTCCACATCAGAACCACTTCAGGTGGTGGAGGTCCACCACCTGAGGTTGGGGGGCCTGCAGTCTCTGAGTGGACATTGAACTCCTCCCTAAACCTGAGAACTTTAGAGGTCTGTACCTGTTTACAGACATTTATTGAGCTGATTAACTTGTTTTGATCTGGAGCTTAGCTGGCTCATACTAGTGATTTAAAAAAAAAAAAAAAACGCAGGTGTTTCCCCACCCCTACCCTTTCTCAGCTCAGGCTCATTTGGTACACTTGAACCCTTCACGGTCCCATATTTTTGACCCACTTAAGCTCCTGTTTGGAGCCCTGAATTCTAAAAACTGTGAGGCACTCGTGTTACTTTAACCGTTTCAAGCTAGTCTTTTTGAACACGATATTTGCTGCTGATGGCAGCCATTTCATTGGTACAGAACATACCATACCAATCACAAAAAGAGCAGCATCTGTGATGACTCCTACAGGAACATTCAAGAGAAGAACAACAGGATGGCTGCAGAATATCTAACAACACCATGGATCAACAAGTCTTTATTGTAAAGCTGCTGTAGGTCATCCTCACAGCATCCAGAGATAGTTTCTTCTGGACTTCAGGCTCCTGGAAATCAAAGTCCAGTCCAGACACACCAAATTTATTCATGGTATCAGATTTGAACTGCTGATTTAAGATACGTTCACATGTATGTCATGGAAGCGTCCTGTCCATCACCGAGCGTCGAGTCTCTTCTATCAAAAGCTGAGAAATCTTCAACTTTTGATACACCAACGCGAGCGTCAGCCACTCAAGTTGCAGCTACACAGCAAAATCATACGTGAGGGCAGAACTGTTTCAATGTACACTGCTCATTGGTGGAGCGAAAATGTGATTGGTTATTTATGGTGTGATGAAGCTCTACTGTTAATTGTTAGACCAACCCAGACCTGGACTGTTAATAAAATTAAAAACACAACATGTTCTTGTTAAAATAGGAATGATTATGTTCTGTTGGGTTTTTATTCGCAGCTCAGAAATCTATTGAGTGCTATGTCTCTAAACTGCTAGCAGCTAGTCATTGGCTATGCCATTCACCAATCAAAAACATAACTAATTATACTTAAATTTATTACTTTGTGTAATTTTACCTGGTGAGTTAATTCCCAGGCCAGTTGCCATGGTTGGGCAATCTAACTATAGAGAACAAAACAGTTTTTGTACCAGACTGTAAATAAATTTATTTCTACTGTAAAACTAAAATTTAAATGTTCTGGTGGAAGTGATGTAAATGGTAGGAGCTCCAGAGTTAGGCTGGATATGATCGGTGAGCCTGTCTGCAAACATGCCGATTACATTGGTATAGGATAGGGGCATGTCTAGTTTACCCTTTCGTTCTGATTTCTGCAAGAACTTTAAGGATTCTGTTATTCTTGTTCTCTTATTTCCACAGGTTTTTAAATTAAATGTCATTACCTGGTGAGCTTTTCTGTTCTGTTTCCCCACAGTTCTCTTAATTTCTGGGGAATCCACTTGCTGAGATGCTTCATCACTCATGTCACCGGCAGCATCAAGCTGAAGGACACGTCTCGGAGCTGATAGTTCTGTCACTGTCTGAGGAGGATCTGGACCAGCTTTTACAGACCTCTGCTGGATTCTAGGAGAATCCAGCAGTATCTGTAAAGGTGTCAAACCTGTTTACAGACCTGTTTACAGGTGTCAAGCTCCAGTCCTTGAGGGCTGCTGTTCTGCATGTTTTAGATGTTTCTCTGCTTCAACACAACCCTGAAAGACATGACTGTGTCATTAACAGACTTGCATATATCTTGATGAGATTCTAATGACGCCATTTAATTACAATCAGGTGTGTTGCTACAGGGAAACATCTTAAACATGCAGGACAGGGGTACTTCAGGACCAGGGTCTCCTCTAGAGCATCACGTCCACCTGAAAACAGCTGTGATTTTATTTTGTAATAAAATATAAAATACTTATTATAGCTGTAACTGACTGACTTTTAATCTTTTATTAACACTCTGAATAACTCTTCAATCCCCTTCTGACTTTATTTACAATGTGATCTGAAATATATACAGCCAGAAATTAGTGGAAGAGCTGTTTGAATGTTTGCTTTGACTTTGATGATATAAATGTGTCTGTGGCACGATGCAGAACTCTTGAAAGGTGGAACAGTTGTAGATCAGCAAACAAGTGCCCATAAACATTTTTATAGATGCTGAAGGTCAAAGTCTTATGCTGAAATGTTGACTGTTACATGATGGACTCAGAGGAACACATACCCAAAGTGTTCCATCTTTATTTCTTAACAAATATGCAACAGTTGTCGTGATGGGTCATATTGTGAGACAAATACAAGCTCAATGTTGCTTCAGTCCATTGATATTTTTGGACGTTCACTTCTCTGAAGGTCCCACCACAGCATCTCAATCAGGTTCAGGTCAGCTACTTTGACCCAGTCTTTCCAGAACTTCAATTCTTATAATTTTCATCGTTCTGAATTAGATCTGGTGCTGTATTTAGGATCATTTCCTGCCATATGACACAGTTTCAGCCAACCTCCATCTGTCAGACAGATGTCCTCACATTTGTCTCCAGAAGACTGGTCTACAGAGGAGTCAGTGGTCCACTCAGTGACTCACAGGTGTCCAGGTTTAGACCATCATCCCTCCACCACTGTACTTGACAGGGAATCAGGTGTTTCTGATGGTTTTCTCCAAACATGGCTCTGGACATGAAGATCAAGCATCTCCACTTTGGTCTTGTCTGGTCAGAGGACATTGTTCCAGAAGTCTGCTGATTTCTTCAGATACAGTTTTGTGAACCTCAGTCATGCTTCAATGTTGTTTTTAAACACAATAGGTTTTATCCTGGAAACTTGTTCAGCCTTCTAATTATGATGATGTGGACTTGAACATTTAATATGTTCAGTGAGGCCTGTAATCTCTAAGATGGAGCTCCGGGAGGTTTTTTTTTTGTTGTTGTTGTTGTTGTTTGTTTGGTTGGTTGGTTGTTTTTTTTTCCCAAGCATTTGCAGTCTGACCTTGTGGTATACTTTGGATGTCCACTCCTGGGACCTAGAGTTAAATAGGGGGTACTAATCTTTTCATCTGATCTGATCTTACTCCTTCACTGTTTTTACGGTGAAGCAGTAAGTCAGATCAGATCGTTATCTGGAGGCAGATCTCAAGATAACGACCATGCCATTACCTGAGCTATGAAGGACAGGTCAGATGGACACAGATAAAAATCTGATAAGAGTTTTTCTGACGGAGAAGAGCCTCCTCGTTAACATGTTCAGAGAGAATGATCCACACCTTTAATTTTATGAGGTGAATGCTTTTGATAATTGCTTCCTTTAGTGTAATGTGAGTCATTTCAAAACCAGCCAATTACTAATTAACTTGGAAGTGCATCATTCAGTGACTGAGGATCAGATCAGGAAGGTCTAGGCTCAGACGTTTATAAGAAAAATATGACATGTAGTTGGGGTCTGGTCCAGGTCCTCCCTCTCAAACACCTACTGGTGGGGAATGGAGGGTAAGGGATATCTGGTTGGACACACTCCATCCACTCTTCATGTGTTTGTGGACTTGGAAAAAGACTAAAAGTGCTTCTCTTGTGTCCTGTGGAAGGTGGTCTGGAAAAATAGTCTGTTGTGCTTTTTGTTACAGATCATTCAGTCCCTTTCCAACCCCTTCAGACCTTGGTTTTCTTTAGTGGTAGTAAGTCAAAGCCATTTTTTTGTTGATGTTAGACTCTGTCAGGACTGTTTTATGTCACTGGTTCTGTTCACATTCATTATGGACAGAATTTCTCTGATGTCTTGAATGTGATTTATTTTGATTTTCCCACAATCCCATGCACTGAACCCTTTGTTTTTAAAGGTGGCCCTTATATTCCATCTTCAGGTGTCTATCATAATGTTTTAATGAGAACAGTATCATCATGTGGGATTCTCCACCCTCTTTAAGGCCACCGTCAGCTTAATAGATGTGATAACCATTCTGGGTCTTGATGGTGAAAACAGTCCTGCCAACCTTGTTAGAGGATACAGTTCAGACATTCCTCTCCACCATTAACTGTCTCTAACTAAAACACCAGGTAACCATGGTAACGACTGTTAGCGTCATCCTTCCTTTAATGAGTCTGACCAAAGTCCAGACTCAACCTGGAACTCTACATTTTTAAGAGCGTCAATGCAACACTGGACATGGCACGCCATGTGACAAAGAACTTTCTGGTGGTCCAACTGAGAACGCTGCAGAGCATTAGAGATCATTTCAATGTTTTTATTACTCCAAAAAAACAAAAAGTGTCCCATCTTAGTCCAGCAAAATCAACTCTTTACTTATGAGGAACATTTAAAATAGCTGAGTTGACCAAAATCCAGCCATTAAGTGATGGGCAATTCACACCTGTGCAGGTGCCAGGAGTGGCTCTCAGAGCTGTTTTTCTTTTTCCCTGTTTTCTCAGTAAAATGTCAAACATTGGTCACTGATAATTGACTAAAGTTTAACCAGAACGTTAAACATTAGTCTTCCAGATGGCTCAGATGCTACAGTCAATCTGAAGCAGAAGCCATGAAGGTAAGAACATCCCAGCTTCATCAGGAGGACTTTAACACAGATATTGACTGAGCCGCTGGTTGGTCTTCTGCTTCCATGCCCAGCATGCAGAGATTCTTTCAAACTTCTTCCAACACCTTTTTCTGTTTTACTGCTTTATAATGACGAACTGTATATGATTCACCACAATAATTAACTACATCTGAAAGACAAAAATATGTCTAAAACTGCTTCTTCAGAAAACCAAAATTACAAATATAAAATATAGTAGGAGTGCTTGAACCTGTCATCTGCATTCACTTTGAAGAAATATTAGACCTGGGAGGGAACTTCAAACAGTTTAGTCATCTCATCAGTTTTTTGTTTGGTTGGTTGTTTTTTTTTTTGTTTGTTTTTTGTTTGTTTTATTTGTTTGTTTTTTTATACTTGGCCTAGCTATGTTTCTTGTGCCATTTTTCTGCTTCAACAAAGTTATTTGCTAGCTGTCACCATCACCATCTCTTAATCCTTCATTTGATTGTATAACAAGATCAAAATCATCTGGGCAATATCTAGTACTCGCTTCCTGTTTTTATGGGATTTACAGTTTATAGCCAGGTGATGCTGATCACCATCACTGATTAAGTGATCATCATCATTTGTCAGTTTAGGGATGTGGAGAGTTCAGGTGTGTTAACACAATGCCAGGAAGGAAAGACATCTGCAATGGTCCTGGAGAATCTAACTGCAAATCTGTCTGGGAAGGTTATAAAACTATTTCCTTACAATTTAGTATTTGGTGTTCTACCATAATGTAATTCCTAGAGATTTTTCCAGAATTCCATATTTTCTGAACTGCAAAGCACAATGCACCCAAATCATACAGTTTTACATTTTACTTCTTTAACTATATTTGTACCTGTAATACACTAAAGGAGGTGCAGGGGCCAGTGCAGCTTTTATGTAGCTCCCTAAAAAGGAAGAGCATATAAATGTGAATGAGGGACGGAGGGATGGCTACATGGGTCACACTACCCAAGGGCTTCTGGTTCCCTGGCTACATTAGCATCTTCAGCTTCAACTCTTGTACTAGTGTTGAATACCAGATCTGTGGTAAATAGCTTTCATTTTACAGCAGCATTCGGATGAAGATGGCACAGATGATTGTTAACTAGTTAAAAAGTCATAAAAATAATTAACAGATTGAACTCTTTTTGTCCCCCTCCATTAACATCAGACAAATATAAAATGTTCAAGACAGTTATTCGTCTTCCAGGAGTGGATGTTACAGGAAATTCACCCCAATGTTGGTCTGCCAACAAGGTCCAACTTTAAAGCTTTATCTAAGAGCCTACAGATCTCACTTAGGGTGTCACCTGTTAAAGTCCAGAACAATCAGAAGAGGACAAAATCATCACCCCTCCACCACTCTACTTGACAGAAGGTATGGTCTGTTTCTGCTTCTACAACAATGTCCTCTGGACAGATGAAACCAAGGTGGTGATTTTTGGGCTCAATGTCCATAACCACATTTGGAGAAAACCAGCAGAAACACTTCAGACCCACTGTCAAGCGCGGTGGTAGAGGGATGATGGTTTGGAAACCAGTGGACCATCATCTCCTCTGTAGACCAAAATATTGATCAAAACACAGAACTATATCTACATTAGTGGTGAAAAAAAAGAATCAAGGTTTTGAAATGATCTGGTCAAAGTCCAGACAGTAAAAAGGGAGCAGAGGGGTCATGAGAAACGTGCAGCGAGTACTCTAAGTTTCCTGTAACTAAGACAGGCAGGCATCTTCCCTCTTCATGATGATGCTGAAGAGCAAAGCTGCCAATAAAGTTTTAACAGCTGACTGTAAAAGTTGGAGCCATGAAGCAATCACATTTTGTATTTCAGTCAGATTTCCTTTTTATAAGCATGTTTCTGAACACTGACCCCATAAAACATTAAGGATTGGTTAATTTTTGATTTTCCTGTCCCTCCCGACTGCATTTGATGGCAGCAGCGCGGGCATAAAGACCAGTGAGCCGTCATCGCTGCCACCATCATCATCTCGGACATTCTGGAGTCTTAACCCCTCACGTAGTTTCTGCCCACCACTGCTTGCTCCAACACCATCATGTCTGTTCTGACGATGAAAACCCTGGAGTCTCTTGTCTGTGAAATTGACGCAATTGTCTGTTCGGGCGCCAACTGTCTCGTCCCTCCCAGTAACTTCAACAACATCCTGAGCCTTGTCTTGAGTACTGTCCTAACGGTGATGCTGGCCATGGTCATGTTTGCCATGGGCTGTACCGTGGATTCCAGCAAGCTGTGGGGCCACCTCCGGAGGCCCTGGGGCATTGTCATTGGCTTTCTCTGCCAGTTCGGCATCATGCCCTTCACTGCTTTCGCCCTGTCCCTGGCCTTCAACGTGCTGCCGGTTCAAGCCATCGTCATCATCATCATGGGCTGCTGTCCAGGTGGATCCAGCTCTAACATCATCTGCTACTGGCTGGATGGAGACATGGACCTCAGGTGAGTTATGGTTGATGGCTTGGTGGGAGGACTGAAACTTGAAAACAAATCAGAGGAGGATCTGCAGATCTGAAACACTGGATGTGTGCTGGATGTCACGGTCAGAAGTTCTTTAACCTGTTCCTAATGATTGATGTCCCAGCAATCATTCAAGACATTTTTTGGAACAAACGTAGCACATTTCAAAAAATGGGAAGAAGTGGATCATTTCCACCAAAAACAGAGTTCTAATGGCAAGCAACTACCTGCACATATTCAAAAAAGATGAGAAGGTGGCATGCCACAGAAAACCTGACCTAGTGACTAGCTGTTACATGCAGTAACTAAATCTAAAAATAAAGCTAAGACTATACAGGTAGTAAAAGTGTAAGGAACCTTCTGAGACAAAAAAATAACAATAAAAATCAGTGAGCCAGAAGTCAAAGAACATAAAAAATCACTCACTACAGCTGCATCTTCAATTCTGAATTACTTTGGTGTTCTTCCACATTACATTATCTTCTTGTGGAAAACTATACTCCATTCATGCAGTCTCAAATCTCCATGACTTTTGCAGGAATGCTGGATAGCTCACTGTCTCAAGCTTCCCTTGGACACAAGCTGTAGTTTTGTGCATATGGCCCAAGTTTGAGTCCCAACCTGTAACCCACTGCTGCATGTCCTTCCTTTCTGGCTTTTAGAAACCCACATACACACACACACACACACACACAAATGTCTCAGTCATGCAAAAGTTTGGACTCCTCTTATAACACACACACAAAACAGTTTTGGTGTTTCAGACAGTATCTCTGAGATATGGCACAAAAACATACAGCCACCAAATATCCTGACATTTCCTCATTCTATTGGGGTAATACTGGAGTTGTTCTGGTTCTGAAACACTCACCAATTCTGCTGAAAATCAGGCCATCAGTATTTGCATCTGTGCACCATCCGATACCACATGTATTCTATAGTTCTGTCTTGTAACTTCCTTTTTTGCAGTCAGCAGATGGAGAAAGGGTGGTGCACAAGTTGTTGGACTGACTTAGATACCTAGTGTTGAAACTGTCAAGAACTAGCATTGCATATGTTTGGGCAAATTTCCAAAGTCTGGGCACTAGATTTGTACCACAAAGATCAAAAATCGTACCTGAACGTCTACAAATTTGTGAACTTCTGCTGGCTGTGAAGAGTCATCATCCAACTTCATCAAGCTGCTCCTGGAATACTTCCCAAACAAACACCTACAACTCCAGAAATGTTCCACGTTTAGTGATGTATACATCAAATGCGACAGGTTTTCTGGTCTTTTATGGTCTATCTGTAAGTTCCTCTTTAAAAACCTCTAAAAACTCTGGCAGACAACAAGATCTGGTCCAGTAAATGTTGAGATGTTCCAGGATGGATTTCTAGAGTGTTCAGGTTTTAACAACATAAATCCAAACAAACGTGAGCTCAAAAAGTGGAAGATTTAAATTGATTTCTGTTGTTTTCCATCTTCATTTACTCTGGCCTGATAATATTTATACATAATTTTACCCTTCTGCTGGGATCTCAATGTACTAGATGAACTTTAGTACACCATGTAGTTGCTGACATATCTAGCTCTTTCTGGTTTGATTATCCAGTATCAGTATGACGGCCTGCTCTTCCATCTTGGCGTTGGGGATGATGCCTCTCTGCTTGTTCATCTACACCAGCGTGTGGACATCCAGCGACACCATCAAGATCCCGTTTGACAGCATTGGTAAGAAAGTTGGAAGAAATGTCTCAGTCATGCAAAAGTTTAGACTCCTCTTATAACTTTGTTTTTAAATATAAAAACGTACCAAAAATCATCTACTCATACTGAGTCCTAGTTTTAAACAAATACAATCTGAAGTGAACAACAATATTCAGCCTTTTTCCATCGTAACATTATTAGCCATTTAATGAGTGGCAACACAATGCCAAGAGGGAACAAGACCAGCAATGGCTTTAAAAAAGTAGCTGTTGCTGCACATTAGTATGGAAATGGTTATAACTTGAGATGGAGCAGATCCAATTCAGTATCTGAGTCAGGGTCCCATCCTGGCATAATTCCCTGATATCAGAACAACATTTAAAAACAATAAAAAACATCCCCCCGTTGTTATTGGATGCACTATCGGTTATCAGGGGGTATATATTAGAAATAGATTGGTGCATTTCTAGTTATAAAATCATTTTCTAACAATCTGGAGTTCAGTGTTCTACAGCAAAAAGGATTATTAATAGTTCTGCATTCAGATGACATTTGTTGTGATTTGGCGCTGTGTAAATAAAGCTAAATAAAAATGAATGCTAAAGTGGTTGTCAGCCATTTCAAGAGTGGACGTTGCAGCAGAATTAGCCCAAGATCGGAGCATGAACAAAGTTAAACCCTTTAGAGCTTCATCTCAGAGCCTGAAGGCTGAGATGAAGTCCATCACAATTAGAAGAACCTCAAATCATCACCCCTCCACCACCATGCTTGAAAGAGGGTAGTAGATGTGTCTGCTTCTGGAACAATGTCCTCTGACATGAAAACTAAAGTGGAGATGTTTGGTCTTCATGTCCAGAACAATGTTTGGAGAAAACCAGCAGAAACACCTCAGACCCACTGTCAAGAACTGTGGTGGAGGGATGATGACCTGGACCTGGACACCTGTCAGTCATTGACTGGACCACAAACTTCTCTGTAGACCAGAGTCTTCTAGAGGCAAATATGACAAGAAAATGATACAGGAAATGATCACTTCAAGTTATGGCACTAAAGGTTACCAAAAGTTTGACCACAGAGAAAGGAACCATTTGACATAGTTGGAGCTACAACCAGACTAACGTCAATAGGATACATCCAACAAGTCTACTGTGGAGCAGAAAATGCTGGTGAATAACTGTGGTTGGGTTTACAGTAAAACATAGTGATCTGAGGTGTTATTAGTGATTGTGGCTCTTGAACACTCCTGTATGAGTCATCATATAAAGCCCACCCCACCCTGCTGTTATTGATCCAGTACATTTGTACCAGTAGAAATATCTGTCAATTTGATGGTACCAGACCCATTTCATCAGACAGGATTTCCATGAAGTGAACTGGTAAGACTGGACACAATAACTATAATCCGGTATAATTAAATTATTTTTCTTATAATTTTAATTTTAAAAATCTAGTTACTTGGTCCAAGCTTGAGTGTAGTACTGTAACTGACTAAATTATGAGTCTTCCATTAATCTGGTATTGAATGTGTGTTTCTCAGGCATCACTCTGGCGGCTCTTCTTATCCCTATTGGTTTAGGAATGTACGTTAAGAAAAGATGGCCCCACAAGGCCAAAAAGGTCCTCAAGGTAGGAATGTTTTGATTATGCGGTCTAAGAGAGGAACTCGCTTTACCATTTTTAATGATATAATTAAAGTTTTAAACACTGTGTTTGCGTGACATCCAGGTGGGCTCCATTGCTGGCTTTGGCCTCATCATCATCATCGCTGTGGTTGGAGGAGTCCTCTACCAATCATCCTGGACCATTTCTCCTTCCCTATGGATCATCGGAACCATCTACCCCTTCATTGGTTTTGGTCTGGGTTTTCTCTTGGCCCGTTTTGTGGGTCAACCCTGGTACAGGTAGGTGACAATTGTGTTATGAGGTTGGGTTACATCTTTCTTGCTGAGTCCAGTTAAGGTTGTGTACTTCTGGTCATAATCTTGGAAACTTTTATCACAGACTCTTTGATGAGCTCTGTTCTTTGTCTAGATGCCGAACCATTGCTCTGGAGACCGGTTTCCAGAACTCCCAGCTGTGCAGCACCATCGTCCAGCTGTCCTTCAGCCCCGAGGAGCTGGAGGTCATGTTTGCATTCCCGCTCATCTACAGCATCTTCCAGCTGGCAGCAGCAGTCTTCTCTGTGGCAGGTGAGACTTGATCTCCCTCAGTCTGCTGCTGATTTGTTGCCTCTTCCACCTGTACTCTCATCTTAATGTGTGATTCGGCCTCCTCAGCTGAACCAGTCTGGATCAGTCTTAGTTCTGGCAGCTGCTAGTCCTGGTTTCAGTTCTGCCACCACTCGATTCAGATCTTGTTTCAGTAGTGAGACTTGAAATGAGGATATTTTGACAGATTTCATCAGAATGGATATAACAAAAGGATTAATTAGCACCATAAGTGACTATAAGCTACCATAAGTTACTATAAGTTACTTCAGTCAAGCTAAAATAGCTCACTGCGATTAAACTAAGATGGCCATGTTCTAGCCTGCTTCCAGGTCTGTTTGTTTTGTCCATTTACAACATGGTGTCATGCAGTAAAAAGAAAAAACCATAGACTGTAAAAAAAAAAAAAAAACAATAGACAAAGCATTCGGTCAAGTGACTCACTGGTTTTTAAAGAACAGTTTTCTTCATTTGGTTGTGACTACCAGCTCTTTCAGCCAAAATATCTGCAGAGCTGCCATAAGACATTTACAGCAGGATATAACATTAAACATGTTGACTCGACGATGAAATCAAAAATGACCATCATGTTTAGTTGACCCTGGGAGTAATACAAATGACTGGTTGATATGCTAAGCCCGTTACCATGATGATTGTGGATGAAGAAGTGATAACCACTAGACATCGGCTGAGCCAACTGTCAATAAATCATGTTACAAATAAATTTAATGCCATATACCAATCCTACTGGAGTGGTACAAAAAAACTTCATCCCCCTCAGAGTTGTCATTGATGTGAAATCAAACAATTAAGACTAAAATGGTTTTATGTACTAGACTGTAAATATGTTTATTTCTTTTCAATGGACATGTTGGTGAAGGCAACAGAGGTGATGAGGAAGTGATGGGCAGGTTTGGCATCCAGGACAGGAATGCAGAGGGACAGATGATGGTAGACTTTGAAAAAAGGATGGAAAATGCAGTAGTGAATACTTTTCTTCCAAAAGAGGCATGAACATAGGGTGACTTATAAGAGTGGAGGTAGGAGGACACAGGTTGACTACATCTTGTGTAAACAATGTAATCTGAAGGAGATTAGTGACTGCAAAGTAGTAGTAGGGGAGAGTTTAGCCAGACAGCAGTAGATGGTGGTGTGTAGGATCCCCCTGGTGGTGAAGATGATGAAGAGGACAAAGGAGGAGCAGAGGACAAAGTGGTGGAAGCTGAAAAAGGAAGAGTGTCATTTGGCTTTTAGGGAGAAGTTGAGACAGGTTCTAGGTGGTCAGGAGGTGCTTCCAGATGACCAGACAACTGCAGTTAATGTGATCAGGGAGATGGGCAGGAGAGTTCTTGGTGTGTCATCTGGAAGGAAGGTAGACAAGGAGACTTGGTGATGGAATGAGGAAGTGCAGGAGTGTATACAGAGAAAGAGGTTAGCTAAGAAGAGGTGGGACACTGAGGCTGAAGAGAGAAGTGAGCATTTGCGAGCAGGAGTATGTTCTTCTTCTACAGTTCATCCTGACAGACTGAGCTGTGGTGTTCTGCTGTCATTTAGTGAGCTCTCATTGGTCCTACATTTTATCATTCTCCTGTAACTTAGTTTTTAACATTAAAATTGTTCTAGTTGTGTCTGACACTCTTCTAATTCTTAATAAAAGTTATTTTGAGAGTTTTTAGGTTTTCACTACATGACTCTGACCATATATGATTGCTTAAAGTGGAAGATAATTCATATTTCTGCTTTGTTCCATCATCATTTTCTCTGGTCTGATAATATTTATACTTAATTTTACATTTTTGCTAAAATCTCACATTGTTGAATTTATTTTGATATGGGATTTATTCAAATACACCTTGTAAATGCTGAAGTAAACTCAGTAAAATAATTTTCAAACTGGGATCTCTACAAGAGGCTCCATTAGGAACGAGTCAAGGGCTCAGTAATTCTTACCCTCCCTAGTAGGATTAGTAATTATTGAAACACATTGAACCAGCTGATGAATAGAGGGTCTGATCTGAATAATACCAAAGAAAATCGAGAGTAGCTTCATAAGTAGAGTGTCACACAACTCTAAAGTTTCAGGAGTGAAAGCGGACATCTTTAAGAGTCGATGTGTTTCCTTCCACAGGCTACCAGGCCTATAAAAAGTGCACTGGCCATGGTTCGGACAATGCAGACGGGGAAGCTCCAGCCTTGGAAGCCGGTGATGACGACGGAATGAAGCAGAAGCAGTATGCTCTGGAGAATCAGGCCTTTGAGCAAGACAGAGGCGTGAAAGGCTCTTACAAGAATACGGAGTTGTGATGACACAAAACTGTTGACCTCAAACTCTCACCTGCTGATGTGGACTCCCACAGAGTAGCTAGAGACTGCAGTCTGGCTCCACAGTGAACACATAGCGCCCTCTGCTGGTTAGACTGGGTATTACACCACTTGCTGAAAAACAGCTGGAAATGTCTTCTATCAACATGTGGCTAGAGTCTTTATTTAGACAAAACAAACAAACAAAAAAAGTCTTCTGATTTAATTTATTCATAGATAAAAATTTAAAATAATCATTTTCAGGTAGTCTTTGGTTGTGCCCCTCAACGAAGGCTTCACTGGTTAACAAAAATGTTTAATGTCGCTTGAACTACAGTACCTTTTAAAAAAAACTGAATTGAATAAAAAATTGTCATTCAACAGTTTTAAGTTACCCACTTCATATATATATATATATATATATATATATATCTATATATATATATATATATATATATATATATATATATATATATATA